>JAKEYF010000169.1:0-127702 GCA_021527775.1 Lactarius sanguifluus | reverse complement strand
GGGGTAGTTCTAACTGGAATCCCTGGTAACGGATGTTGACACCGTCTTCGTCTATGAAGCTTTCGCCTGACTGGGCGAGGGTTTCTTGGGAGGAGGAGTGGGCGGAATGGAATGAAGTTGATGACGACCCGTGGTGATGATTGTGATGGGGAAGGAGCACGCTCGTTGGTGATTTGAGGTGTCCTGAGTACGTGAAGCGATGCCGAAGCAGAGGCTTGATTACTAGGGGGCGTCGGGATTGGTGGGATGGATGCTTGTCTCCTCCTAAAGAGACGGCGCAGACGAGTGCGAACGTTCGCGAATATGCGAGGCAGGATGAGAAAGTGGAGGAAGGTGGATTAACGACGACGAGATACAACGAGCGCGAAACGCTAACTCGAGGATGCGTGGAATGCCCTATCAAGCGAGACCAATACACAGTGATTGTTTCACACTGCGCGAGGCTGCGGCGATAAAGGGACACTCAGGAATGGGGTAAGGATATGTGTAGAGCCACAAGGCTGTCTGCCTCAGTCTTCTCGACCTGTTGGCTGCCTCTCACACCGAAGTGCTCTCAAACTTTTCTGTTTACTACGCGTACAGCTGTCGCAGGCTAGGCCTGGCTGGCTCAACGTCTAACTGCAGCTTATCTGGCGTGGTGACCAGTTCTGCAGCCAGTACCCGGATGTCGAACTGTGACCAGATACGACAAACAAAGGCAAGCACAATCTATGCCGATTTTACGGACACTAGAGTTGTACCACGAATGCACAGATTCTGCTTACGGAGGTCCACAGGCAAAGAGTGAGGTGGATAACACAAGGGACTGATGGTCGTCAACCACCTAGAGGGAAAGATGATAAAAGAAGTAAGACTGGCGGGTGGGTAACCCGAGAGTGTGAAAGAGGAACTTGTCCTAATGTAGCGGTGCGACTGCCGCGCTACGCCAAGTCAAGTGAAGAGTAAAGTGAACTGTAAGGGAGCACACTCAACCTAACGCGGAGACAAGTCACGCGCCAAACGTACAGTCACAGTGGAGGGGACAGGAACGTGGAGCCTTTATTCAAGGACTCAAACTGTCAGTGATCACACTGTGGCACGCTGAGTGGAGAACCAAGAGGACAAGTTAACATTGGAGATGTGAGGGAAGTACAAGGGAGAATACGCACCTGAGTGGAGAACCAAGAGGACAAGTTGGTTCCACTCAGGACGCTACAGGGAAGCTTATATACACTACTGCGGCTGAGTCTAAACTGAGTTCGAACACTATTACTAAGTGTACAGTAAGGTCTTATGACTCAGGAGCTGACGCGTCGTGTCTATTAATAGCGTTATCTATGGTGCTGACGTGGCACTCTGTCATAACGCTTACGAGCGGCTCCACTTGCTGAGTAAAACCTAATACAGCGAGTAAGCGTAAACTACTAAGCACGTTCTAGATCTTTCTAGTCCCTTCTATCCTTATCGTCCAATCGTATGAGTCCGTACTAATGAGGGATACTAATCCCACGATCACGTGCACATGGTGGCAAACACATGTGACTAACGAATACCTCTGTACTTCGGCCCTTCATATCTTCACCGAATAAATCCGTATAAATACAGAAAAATAGGGAAAATAATACGCGTCCATGACACTCATGAGCTAGTTGCTTACCCATTATCGTCCTATCATTTGTATGCTGTCTCTATGGGTACTGATACTACTTACACGATACAACCCTTGTCTTGACCACCTCTAACTATCACGCTTCAGACAACTACCTTACTCCCACACCTCTCATGGGCTGGCCCTGTTGCCTCTTGACCATTGTCATTACTTGTGCCCTTCTTCATCCCATAGTTACTCCCCCTTGTCTCATAGTTACCCCCCCCAGACTACAGATGATGTCATCTCTGCGGACTGCATGTATTTAAGCATGATGAGATGCAATGAGTAAACACCAAGTTTACTCACCTATCTCTACTCTCGACAATCTATCATGTTAGTCTCCATTCAAGTCTAGCTGGTCTTGTGCTGGTGCCAAACAAGAAAGAGTATATTCCAGCACTGGCACTTGATATATTGGCATTTCTATTTGGAATTGGGTGAGCCAATTCTTTCTCATTTCTGTTCAGAAGTGCTTACCAAATTAAGGACAATGTGGCCAGCTGGTATGAACAGTGGCCCATGTGGAATTGGTTCTACCAAGATGATGCAGTACCCATTCTTGGCGCTGGTATCAATACAAGTGGACAAATGCACAGTTTTGTGGGCTATGGAAAATGTCCAGTACATTCCTGCTTCTCAGTGCTTTTGTGGCTCTGGGCTAAGGCCCCAATTATTCAGGTTTAAAACAGTTTTTATTTACATGGTTTACTTTTACCATATATTTACTGGCATGGTAGTATGAAGTAAATAAACTAAATAGTAAACAGTAAACAGTTACCCCAAGACCCCTTAGACTCAAGAGGAACTGTTATCTACATTTGGCCTCAGATCAGAAGATTTAAGTGTGCTAATTAATATGTTCAACACTTTTGAACACTGTTGAATACTCTGAACTTGGCCATGAACAACACACTAGATGGAAATTACCATTTTTATGCTGATAAAATTTTACTCCATGATAAGAGGCAATTCATTTTTTATGGTCAAAATGTGAATCTGATAATTATATACTATTAAGCCAGATTCATGAAAAATGATATCAAAATGGTATTTATATAATAAAATTTACACAATTTATAGAGTGGAAAAATATATCATTATTTAAGGATTTCATCTAGATATAGCTTTAAGAAATGAGAGCCAAACCAGTGGCCAACACCATTTACACTGCATTTTTCTAACCTATTTCTATGTAAAAAATTGTAGAAGAATATCCACTTTCCAACCAAAGAGATGTAACAAACTTATATCAAGTAAATATCATTTTAACATCATTTTTAAATCTGAAATTAGCCTAATAATATATAACCATCACTGGAGTTTTTATTCACAATTTTTCATACATAAAATGTTAATAAAGTAATTAAATATTGACATCAATTTCAAGGCATAATATGTAGACAGTATAGTTCCACAATATTGTTAGAATATTATAGAGGTTATATTATGTATTTTGTTAAAATATTTCACATGGTAATCTTCATAAGATACAACAGTGGTTCAGTTTAGAGGTTTTAGGTTCAACCACAAAAACATTTATCAAGATTACCATGTGAAATAGTATATATAACAAGTAGAAAAATGCAGTGTAAATGTGTTGGCCACTGGTTTGGCTCTCATTTCTTAAAGCTATATCTAGATGAAATCCTTAAATAATGATATATTTTTCCACTCTATAAATTGTGTAAATTTTATTATATAAATACCATTTTGATATCATTTTTCATGAATCTGGCTTAATAGTATATAATTATCAGATTCACATTTTGACCATAAAAAATGAATTGCCTCTTATCATGGAGTAAAATTTTATCAGCATAAAAATGGTAATTTCCATCTAGTGTGTTGTTCATAGCCAAGTTCAGAGTATTCAACAGTGTTCAAAAGTGTTGAACATATTAATTAGCACACTTAAATCTTCTGATCTGAGGCCAAATGTAGATAACAGTTCCTCTTGAGTCTAAGGGGTCTTGGGGTAACTGTTTACTGTTTACTATTTAGTTTATTTACTTCATACTACCATGCCAGTAAATATATGGTAAAAGTAAACCATGTAAATAAAAACTGTTTTAAACCTGAATAATTGGGGCCTTAGCCCAGAGCCACAAAAGCACTGAGAAGCAGGAATGTACTGGACATTTTCCATAGCCCACAAAACTGTGCATTTGTCCACTTGTATTGATACCAGCGCCAAGAATGGGTACTGCATCATCTTAGTAGAACCAATTCCACATGGGCCACTGTTCATACCAGCTGGCCACATGTGTCCTTAATTTGGTAAGCACTTCTGAACAGAAATGAGAAAGAATTGGCTCACCCAATTCCAAATAGAAATGCCAATATATCAAGTGCCAGTGCTGGAATATACTCTTTCTTGTTTGGCACCAGCACAAGACCAGCTAGACTTGAATGGAGACTAACATGATAGATTGTTGAGAGTAGAGATAGGTGAGTAAACTTGGTGTTTACTCATTGCATCTCATCATGCTTAATGTTGAGACACGACTGCATAAGTCACACTCAGTAAAAAAGGAAGTCAGGCAAAAGTCATTCAAAAGTCAGCTAAAAGTCATTGACTTTCAGTTGACTGATGTCCTATTTTTTCAACTTTGAAAGTCAGGATTTAGTCACAAAAAAGTCAAGTCAAGGTCAATGTATGGTCACTTGGTAGTCAATAATCTTTTGTTGACTTTCCATTGACTGAGGTCCTATTTTTTTGACTTTGAGTTGACTACAGAAGTCAAGATCTAGTCATTGAACAGGTCAACAAAAAGTCAACAAAAAGTCATTGTAAGTCATTGACTTTTCATTGACTTTTTGTTGACTAAAATCCTAATTTTTTGACTTTGATTCAACTACAGAAGTCAAAAAAAGTCAACAAAAAGTCAGTTGAAGTTGATGATGACTTTCAACTGACTTTTTGTTGACTGAGGTCTGACTTTGAATTGACTACAAAAGTCAAGTGGGGAGATCCCTATGCATGGCTGGCTTTATGGTGTCTAAAAGGCAATATTATACTGCAGATAGTGAACCATTTGATCTGTGGTATATGAAAACCTATATTTTGAGTTCAAACATATGCATATATACTAGTAAGGTAATCACTACAGATGTCATTTTATATACTAGTATATCAACCAGTATATATAGGTAACTTAAAATGAGTATGCATGTGTTTGGACTTGAAATATAGGTTTTAACATACCGCAGATTGAATGGCTTACTATATGCAGTGTTTTAATCTGAAATGGGGTGTCAAATGCCACTTATAGGAGTGATCCCTATGCACAGCTGCTTCTACACTGTCTCAAAGATGATATTATACCAGATAGTGAACCATTTGATCTGCAGTATATGAGAACCTATGGTTAGAGTACAAATACATGCACATGTACTTGTAAGGTGATATGCCATTTTATACCTAAGTATATCAACCAGTATATACAAGTAAACCCTAGTAATTATGCATGTGTTTGTACTTGAAATATAGGTTTTAATGTACCACAGATTGAATAGTTTACTAGATGTGGCATTTTACTCTGAAATGGGGTGTCAAATACCACTTATAGGAGAGATCTCTATGCACAGCTGCTTTTACACTGTCCCAAAGACAATATTATACTGTGGATAGTGAACCATTCGATCCGCAGTACATGAAAACCTATATTTCAAGTCCAAACACATGGATACTCACTCTAAGTTTACCTGTATATACTGGTCACTATATCAGTATATAAAATGGCATCTATAGTGACCACCTTACAAGGACATATGCATGTATTTGGACTTGAAACATAGGTTTTAATGTACTGCAGATTGAATGGTTTACTATTTGCAGCATCATATCATGTTTTAAACACCATAGAAGTAGCCATGCATAGGGATCATTGACACCCCATCTTAGATGTACAATATATAGCCCACTATACTTGGCTCAAAAATGCCATCATCGTGTTTCCCCCTTTCCATCTTATCTACCTACTATGTGATTTCAATTTGAGTCAGGCCTGCCACTCAGGCACTCTAACTCAGAACACTCAATGTTGCTCCACTGCCATGGCCACAAATGCATTGTCTTGTTTGCTTTCATCTTCCCTGCACTCCAAGTTGGTCTTGCTCCCATTCCTGCCAGTTTGAACTCACTCTGACTCAGCTCCATACAACATATTTAGACATATAGTACAGTTTTTGAGTTATTGTAGTTCCCTCCAGTTTTACAGGTTTTTTCTCTGGTCACTACCTTAGGTTTTCACAAAAATTGACTTGGGTCACCAAGTCTCAGAATGATGATTTTCATGGGTTTTAGTGGTTTTTAGTGGTCTTTCAGGTTGCGAAACTGATGAAACTTTCCTGTCAAATTGCTGATGACTGTTGAAGCCTACCATTGCATGTTTTCCCTTGAAATCCTGATGTGGCTTCTTCAAGTCCATGTCAAACATGAAATGGTAATTAGGGTGTTTTTAGAATAATGGTGGATAAGCTGATCTAGTTGGCAACTGTTAGATGGAAATCCAATGTCATCCTGTTTGTCCACATATCTATTTCTCCATTTCTGACTTTGAGGCAGAAATGATTGTCTATCTTGATAGTATTTTGATGTAACAGGAGATTGAGGGCTTTGCAATGGTCCCTACATTCATACAGAGTCTTGAGCACTGAAAGATGGAGAGGGTACACTTGCTTTTTGTTGAACCTATCTATGCTGTCTGCATCTTGGAGGGTTGTTTCTAACTTCCTATTCCTATTATATTCTCAAGGACTTCTGACTGCCTAACTGTTATGTCATGGTAAGGACGTTCTCCTGACTTGGGATAGGTCTGCTACAGGGACACTGCACTATGGTGCAGTGCGTTATAAGGCCGCCACTTTCAGACAGCGGTGGAATTGGCCGGCGAAAAATCTGTATATGGGTCTGGTGGCGCGCAACGAGGTGCACAACGAGTCGGTAGTAGTACAGTAAATTGTAATAAAAAAACACGTTTTTTTGTCTCCCACATCGTCCTTAACGGTCCTTTACTGTTCCAAACCCATGCCACCAAACAAGAGAGCACAGAAAGCTGCTGCTGCAAGAGCCCGGGCTGCAAAATACCAGAAGAAAGAACTTGAAGTTGAAGTCTCTTCCGAGTCAGACGCAGCCATTGAGCGACCCGAACCAGATGGCAATCACGAGCCAGATATTGAGTGCACTGGTTGGACTGGGGGAGTAAATTATGTCCCATCAGACACAGATTCGGATGATGAAGACTGGAAAGAGACGGACTTGGATGACGAAAGCGATGGCCCGGGAAATGATGGTGGTGGTGGTGGGGACCTTGAAGTCCTTGAAGGAGAGGACCTCTTGGATGGCCTTCGGAACGAGCTGGAACTCCTGCAACAGGAGCTCAAAGACCTGGAAAAGCCCACCCCATACGAACATGTTTTGAGGAAGACGACAGCCAAGGAATGGAAAAAGGCAGAAGCAAAGCGAGGGCTTGGATACAATGGGCAGTCAGCCCGACGGAAGCGAGAGATCGCACAACAACTGTGTGAGAAGGAGGAGCAGGATAAGGTGGTGCGTCAAAGGTGAGTGTTGCATGTTGACGGTGTTATGCCAGTGGGGCTCACCAATATGGCCTTGGCTGGCAGCGATCAGGCAGAACGATTTCGACATTTTTTTACAGTCGTACCTAAGGTTCCTCCACTACCGTCAGTCTCGTCATCACAGGAGAGTTCAGCCGATACCAGATACGAAGAGGTGGCTGATGGGGTGGTCGACCACAATGTGAATGCAATCTTCCGGGGATATTTGTCAGATATACTGTCAGAGGGCGAGGACATCGACTGGGCCGACTCAGACCATGAGGACGACTCACTTGATCCGAGTCCTGTAAACCACCCATTGTCCACCCGGAACATCATCCCACCTCCCAAGCCCAAGCGGCGCAAATTGGACACCCCAGCCCGCACTGCACGAGAGCAAGCCAAGCAGGCTCGTTCACAAGAATTAAAAGATGCTTTGCTTGACATTGAAAAGCTACTCACCTCAAAGAAGACCCAGTTTATAGCCGGTGTTAATGGGTTGCAGTCAAAACGTGCACGTTCAATCCAAACCTGCCTGCATATGGTTGTCAACAATAAGCGCCACTTAATCAATGCTTCCGAATGTGCTGCTGAAAGCCAGGGCTTTGCTGTGAAGTGGGGTGGACGGATGGTGAGGCAGTGGGTCAAGATCTGGATCAAGTCCCGAGAACTCCCGAAATCGAAACGAGGCAGTCACAAGAAAGTCTTCTCGCTGCTGGATGACCCAGAGGTTCAGACTGAGCTCTGTTCTTACATCCGAACAAACAAATGGTCAATGAATCTACGGAAGCTGTCTGACCTCACAAAAAACAAGCTCATTCCAGATGAAGCAAAGAAGTACCTGCGCAATGTTGTCGAGACCGAGATGCCCACCGGTTTGAAGAATTACTTGGAGCTGGAGTTGCTCCCACGCATCCAGATGAAAGTTTCGAAGGGGGTTTCTCTCCGAACTGCATGTCGCTGGCTTCACAAAGAAGGGTTCAAATATACAGCACACAAAAAAGGGCTATACTTTGATGGCCATGAGCGTGAGGATGTAATCGAGTATCGCCAAAATGTGTTCCTTCCTCTGATGCAGGAATACGCAAAGCAGTTGGTATTCTTTGAGGTGGGAAATACGGAGAAGGAGGGCGAGTTGAATCCTCCACCAAATCTCTTGACTCGGAAATTGGTCCTCCTTGCTCACGACGAGATGACAGCACAATCAAATGACGATGAAAAGATGTCATGGGTCTTGGATGGGGAGCAGCCACTGAAGAAGAAGGGTGTTGGCCGGGGGTTGCATCAATCAGATGTGATCTGTTCCACGAAGGGTTGGCTACCAGAAGCAAGTCAGACTTTGGAGTATGGCAAAAATTATGACGGGTATTGGAATGGTGAACTCTTTGTGAAACAAGTTCGTTTCTGGTCCTGATCCGAGTCTTACACAATTTCTGATGATACTGATTGGCCCGATTCACAGCTGGCTGAGAGGATCATACCTGCCTTTGAACGCGCTCATGGTCCATCATATCAAGCACTTATTATGGTGGACAATTCTCAAGGCCATTCAGCATACTCAGTTGATGCACTCCTCACGTCAAGGATGAATATGAAACCTGGTGGCAAGCAGGCAAAGATGCGAGACGGGTGGCATGTTCAAAATAGTGTGCAAGTGGCCCAGAAGATGTGTTTCCCATCTGACCATGCCGAATTCCCTGGTGAGCCAAAGGGGATGCGACAGGTGCTCATGGAGCGAGGCTTATGGAGGGACAAGCTTGTGATGAAATGTGGGTCACGGTCCAAGAAGCGGGATAATGGACCGGAGCCAGTAGCCAAGTGCCAAAGTGGGGTGACTGACTGCTGTGCAAAGCGCATCCTTGACTCGCAGCCTGATTTTATGGAGCAGAAGTCACTTGTTCAAGAGGTCATCGAAAAAGCGGGTCACCTTTGTGTCTTCCTTCCAAAATTTCACTGTGAACTCAACTTTATCGAGTTCTTTTGGGGCGCAGTCAAGCGATATCTTCGGGAACACTGTGATTACACTTTTGAGACATTGAAGGAGAACATGCCAAAAGCACTTGCGTCAGTATCAATTGGGACTATCCGGAAATGGGAGCATCGGATGAAGAGGTGGATGGAGGCATATCAAGGTGGACTGGATGCAAAACGAGCTCAATTCCAGGTCAAAACATTCAGTTCACGGCGCTACACATCACATCGAAGGATCCCCGAGCGGGTTGCAGCCCATTTTGACACATAGTTACCTTATTTGGTTGTAGGCGGCGGAATTGACTTGTCAAAAAAAAACATCTCCCTCAGTTTTGAGTATTTCAACAAACCGTTTTAGGGATTTATTCCTCTCATCAAAACAAGTACTTTGGCTAAAGGAATAAGCAACCTGACTTTTTTTCCAGGAGTAATCCTGGTTGTACAAAAGTGGCGGCCTTATAACGCACTGCACCATAGGGTCATGGGGTTGGTTCTGTCAAGGCAGGAAATCATCCACCTCCATGCAAGCTTCTTGTGCTTGTGGGGTCAACTGCTTCTGCCCTTGTTGCTATCGTTGTCACTGCTACCCGACGACCATTGTAACTGTTGTGGTTGTCGTGGTGTTGTCAGCCGCGACATCAGCGTGTCGTCCTCAAAGTCCGAGCCTGGCTCGTCGAGACTAAGCGGGATGGGCTTGTTGGTGAGGTTATGGGACGCGGAAGTGAATTTAAACGATGAAAGGAGTGCTTTTCGAGCGAACGCGGACGACGAGAGAAGCAGCCCGATAATAGGAAGGGCAGAGGACCGATTACATTTAGGGGCTCGCATTCGAGCCCTTTTGTACTACTCATACATGTAAAGTACTAGTAAAGTAAGCCGGAAATTTGTGATGCAAATACAGCGTCATTTTGTTACAGTAAGGAAACCCGAGACCGGACGAGCTTGATACAGTAGGTAACACACAAACTCATACATGGGAACACAGCGCGACACACGCACATACGATTGCAAACACGAGACGTACCGAAACACTTTCATATACCGAGAACTTAATTCACCACACCCCCGCAAGCTCGACGCAGTCCGAGGGTGTTAATGTGTGCCACTACCTTCCACTTAGGTAGGGCTTTTGTAAGAATGTCTGCAACCATATCTTCAGTAGGGCAATAGAGAAGCTTGATAGCGCCACTAGCGACAGTCTGCCGGATGAAATGGTAGCGAAGATCGATGTGTTTGGTTCGCGCATGATAATTGTCATCAGTAGCAAGTTTCAAGGTGGCTTGATTGTCACAATAGAGAGGTGTCGGAATGATGAGGGTAGGAAATAGCTCGCCTAGAAGTTTGCGCAACCAAATCGCTTCCTTTGCTGCATGCGTCGCTGCGACGTACTCTGCTTCCGCTGTAGAAAGAGTCACCAGCTCTTGTTTCCTCGAACTCCAAGAGACTGCGCTGCCGTCAATAAGAAAAGCGTACCCCGACATAGCGTGACGATGCTCTTGCGTCGCGCCGTCTGCGTCTGTGAAACCCTCCAAACCGTGTCATTCGCCGCCATAAGTCAGCTCGAACGTCTTCGTACCAGCAAGGTAACGAAAGACCCGCTTCACTGCTTCCCAGTGAGCGGCGCCCGGATTGCTGAGGAATTGCGAAAGAGCCAATACTGCGAATGCGATATCTGGGCGGGTGGCGACGGTGGCGTACATGAGACTACCTATGGCCTCTCGGTACGGAGTCTTTTTCATCTGCACGATTTCTCCAGGGCTAGTTGGTGATTGGTCCTTGGAATAGACAAGTCCAGGGACCATAGGGCTTCCATGCGGCTTAGCGTTAGTCATCACAAAACGAGCGAGAATGGAGTTGATATATGCTGTCTGAGAAAGAGAGATGGTGCGAGTGGCTCGGTCGCGTGTAACCTTGATGCCCAAGAGCCAGTGAAGAGGCCCTAAGTCCGTAAGAGCGTAGCAAGTGTTGATCTTAGTTTTGTACTGCGCGACTAGCTCGCCTGAACTGCCCATGAAGATACAGTCATCGACGTGAACAGCCAGGATCAGGATGTCCTTTCCGACATGGGCAAAGAACACCCCCAGGTCTGCCTGGCTAACTGTAACGTTCCACCGGACGTTCCTTCTTGCGGACTGCGCAAGGCTACTAGCGGGACCTAACAATCACAGAGGATGTCGACTTTACGTACTCGTTCGGCTACTAGCTCACAAGTGAGACGTAATAGCGTGGCCCAAAGGATATGGACGGCGGTGATGGCCAGAAAGAGTAAAAGACGATCAAAGGCAATAGACAACCGGCCAATGATGTAGAGGAGAGGAGTCGCGACAGACAGCCAGCGACGAGGATAAGCGGGAAAGGAAGGGATAGCAGACAGCGGCCAAGACAGCACACTGGAGCACAGCTAAGGACTAGGAAAGGCAAAGAGGCAGATAGCCGTCTATTGCAATGCAGAGCCAATGAATCTAACAGCCAATGAATGGCAGATACAATGGGTGGACAATCCAAGAAGTCAAGCTTAGGTCTTCAGCGACCATAAGCCCCTCTACTTATACACGTCCAAGGAGGTTTGAACCTCAGCTTGGAACTCCGAAACCCTAGTACACGGGTCCTAGGAATGAGTCACAACTACGTCGGAGATAAGAGTCAGCCAATGGCATAAGGCGCGCATGGCACGAGTCAGAGATAAGGGAACATGAGGCATACAGCCATCAAAGTCCAGGCACGATCAATATGAGTCACAAACACGAGGCGTTCTAGGCCGGTCCAGGCACAAGCTCATCTGGACCCTTCTGGTGCGGGTCTAGCCAGGTCACGTGCCAGGGTCACGTGACGGGCGGGCGCTAAGATCACGTGCGCTACTCCCAGTATTCTGGATCACTTCGCTGAGCGCTTCCGGGTGTGTAGTAGTATTGCGTGGGAGACTTAGCTCTTTCTTGGGCGTGGTCCATCTGTAATTGCACTAGGTGTTCAGAGCTGTTCGGAGCCGTTCAAGGACACTCTGAACAGCTCTGAACACTCTGAACACCTAATTGTGTTTACAGATGTCAGCCACAAGTCTTGCTACTTCAGCCTCTTCTTCCGCGTATTCTTCTGCGCTTGTCCTCCTAGCGGTGTTCGGGGTCTTCCCGTGGGGTGTTCGAGGGATGGTCGAAGGCGAAACCGTAACACTAACAGAGAAACCGAGGTTAGCGAGTGCACGCGAAAGTGTGTCGTACCACTTTCGCCCCGCCTGCTTCAATCCGTAAAGCGACTTGCGAAGTCACTTCACCATACTCCCATCGCTGTTATAACCAGGGGGTGAATACATGTAGATTTCTTTGTTCTCATCCAATTTGCCGTTGAGATATGCGCTGTTGAAGTCGAAGCTCTCGATGTCCCAATCGAAGCGCGTGGCGATGGAGAGAATGACGCGAAAACTGGTTAGCTTGGCGACGGGGGAGAATGTGACAAAATAATTGACGCTGTATACCTGCGTAAAGCCACGAGCGACGAGTCGAGCTTTATACTTGTCGACGCTTCCGTCGGCCTTGCGCTTCACGCGAAATACCCACTTCGAGCCGACAACATTTTTGCCTGACGGGCGCGGCACAGTGACCCAAGTGCCCGCCCTCTCGAGGGTTGCCAGCTCGCGGTCCATCGCCTCCTTCCAGCGAGGCCAGTCGGAGCGAGACTGCGCTTCTGCCAGCGTCCTGGGGTCGGCTTCCGCGTCCAAAATGGCGGCACCGATGATGTCGTCACATCCTGCACTGAACACATATTCAGAAAATTCTTCACCCATGGTACCCTCTCCAGCCTCCAACCGCCTCATGTACTTGGAGAAAGCGGGCAAGCGCGAAGACCTGCGCGGCATCACGAACTCGGGAGGCTCAACCCATGGCCTCCTCGGTGCGCGCAGCAGTTCTCCTTCGTCTTGCTGCTCTTCTCTTTGAGGGGTAGCTGTGAGAGGCGTTAGCGGTGACATGGGTGTAGGCGCAGTTGTAGATGGAAGAGTGGGAGGTTGTGGTGCTGCCGGAGTGAATGGTGCAGACCCTTGCTGCATAGCAGGTGGATGCGGCGCTGGTGGTCGTACGGGCGGTGGAGGTGCTGGTGGAGCTGGTGGAGGAGGAGCTGGTGGAGGAACTGCCGCAGGCTGCGCGGTACGAGAGGCAGTCGCGGATGCGTAACTGGGCGGTGGTGAATGAAGGGTGATAGTAAGAGGCACGAACTTCACGTCGCGCTCGATGGAGATGCGCTTCGTGTTCGGCCAATAAATGTGATGGGCATGCGTGCTATCCGCATTGTAACCTACCCATCGGGCCTGAGTAGATCGTGCGTCTAGCTTCGAGCCCTTCGAAGTGTGCACCCAGACGGTTTGCCCCCACTCAGGCAAGCTCCCTAGGTCGGGCTTCTGTCCGTACAACCGCTCATAAGGTGTAACGTTGACGAGAGCCCTAGTGATGGTGCGATTCTTCAGCCAGACTGCGAAGTTAATCGCCTCACCCCAGAGATTCTTCGGCAACTCAGCCTGGTGCAACATTGCGCGGACACGCTCGAGAAGCCGGCAGTTGAGCGACTCAGCCACGCCGTTGTGCTGCGGCGTGTCGTGGGTAGTGAGCATACGCTCGGTGCCTTGCTCTCGAAGAAAATTGGTGAAATCACGGCCAGTATACTCACCACCGCGATCAGACCTAAGACGTTTAATCTGCGTGCCGTGCTGAGTCTTTGCCCAGGCCGCGTACGCCTTATAAGCATCCAGCGTCTCGTCCTTAGTACGCAAGACCTCAAGCCGAGTATATCGGGAATAGTCGTCAGTGAAAGTCACATAGTACTTGCGACCTCCGAGACTCAGAACAGGCGATGGTCCCCAGACATCGGAATGCACCTCAGCACCGAAAGTATTGGCAAGCGGAGCCTCGCGCTCTTTACGAATGGTCTTGCGGGTCGCCTTAGCATGCTCACACGAGTCGCAGGTGAATGGCGGAAAGTCGTCCACCAGATGCAAACCAGACACAGCATTAGTACAAATAAGAGTGCGGATAGCGTCCGCGGAAATGTGTCCGAGCCTGCAATGAAATGTGAGAATGTCGACATATTCGGGCGATGCCGCAGCCAGAAGTGAATGTTCCACTTTGTACAACCCGTTGGCGCTAGCGGGTATGCTGCTGATAACAGAATCTCCCCTCTTGATCTTGCACGATCCATTCTCGAACTGCACGGCACAACCGGCCTTGACGATACGGCCGATCGACACAACCGTGAGGCCCATCTGCGGCGCATGCAAGACGTCGCGCAGCAACACCTTGGTCGACGTCGTGCCGTTCGGCACCTCTATCTGGATGTCTCCCGCGCCGACTGCGTGGAAGATACGGTTGTTCGCTGCAGTGATAGGACGAGCGGGAATCTTGTGGTACGTGACAAAACGCTCACGATACGGGGTCATATGACGAGATGCCCAGAGTCGTACAGCTCCGTCTCTGTGCTTGCTACCTCATCTGCCGCCATCGCTGGGATTAGAGGTGGGTCATCGTCATCTCCAGCTTCTGTGATTGCGGCCCATGCCTCGATGTCTGTGCTTCCACTTCCACTTCCTCCCTGCTTGGCACCGGCGGCGGCGTCACCACTTGCGCCGCTCTGCCTCGCGCCTCGTCCTCGTCCTCTGCCGCCACATTTCTTCGGCCCTTGGCCTTCTTTGCCGCCACCTTTCGCCCAGCAATCGGCTATAACGTGGCCGCGCTTCTTGCAATTGAAGCATTCGACATCACGCTTCTTCCGGGCGTCCGCGGTAAAGGCTTCATCATGGGCCTTGCCACCACTTAAGGTGCGTCGGTCATATTCGTCTGTGGTGAGCTTAGTGACTATAGCAGGAGTAGGGGTGGTACCGCTCATCTCGGCGGCAGCTGCTATCGCGCTCAAGGTCGACTGGTACGACGACGGCAGCGATCCCATCAAGATTGACGCATACTCGTCGTCGGGCACGGACTTGCCCATCGCCGCAAGCTGTTGGCGCAAGTTAGCCAACTTCTCGAAGTGCTCGCGCACGCTGTCCTCCTCAGCACAGCGCGTCATCTGAAGTTGCATCCTCAAGTCCACCAAGATGAGAGTGGTGCGTCCTTCATACAACTTCTTCAACTCATCCCACACATCCTTTGCAGATGCACCGCCCTTTATATTATTGAAGACAGTATCGGGGATGGACACAGCAATCAGCTGCTTAACAGCGGCTTGATCCAGGCGCCACCACATGTCTGGAGTCAAGATGCCGACATTGCCAGTGGCTGTATACGTAGCGGTGATGGCCGCCTCGGTGAGATGCTCAGATAGGCCTCGCGACTCGATGGCCCACAGCATTCTGTCGCGGTACGTCACCCAATTCGAGCTGTCCGCGACTAACTTCGTAACCATGGTTCTCAGGTCGTCGGTCATGTCAAGCAAGAGTAGTGCTTCTAGACAATATAATAGGGCATACGCTCAGGGGTTTGCGGGATAGGGGCCACTGATATTTGAATTAACAGCAGGCAGGGCCCATAACCTAGTGAGGTTATGGGACGTGGAAGTGAATTTAAACGACGAAAGGAGTGCTTTTCGAGCGAACGCGGACGACGAGAGAAGCAGCCCGATAATAGGAAGGGCAGAGGACTGATTACATTTAGGGGCTCGCATTCGAGCCCTTTTGTACTACTCATACATGTAAAGTACTAGTAAAGTAAGCCGGAAATTTGTGACACAAATACAGCGTCATTTTGTTACAGTAAGGAAACCCGAGACCGGACGAGCTTGATACAGTAGGTAACACACAAACTCATACACGGGAACACAGCGCGACACACGCGCATACGATCGCAAACACGAGACGTACCGAAACACTTTTGTATACCGAGAACTTAATTCACCACTTGTGTGCGATGCGCCCGTGGTGATCGCGCGGGACATTGTCAGAGAGGGACGGGTGGGTGCTGGTAGCGTAAGGGCCCCATCGCTATACCGCAGCACGCATGCTAGATGCATTGGATCGCATGACTTTGGTAAGGTTAAAGGTGACGCCGGAGTGGTAAGGGGCAGTCACGTGCCAGTGACCGCGAGAATGTTAAGTCGAGATGAACGAGTACGAGCGCGAGTGAAGATGTTTGGAGGAGACACTCAGGGGATGGACGAGTCAAGATGAGTCTGATGATTCTTTTGGGCCCATTCAGGCCTTTGTTATATAGTTACAAGTACAGTAATATGAAGCATATTTTCAAAAACGATTGAAAACGCGTGAGTAAGATGCTCGGGGAGCAATACAGTAAGTCGGGCAAACGCACAAGCCATCGGGCACGATACCGAAGCATGGGACAGTCGCGCTTGCTTCCCATTCGTGGCTGCAGACCGTCCTTCAGACGGGAAGGGAAACGCGCAGGAACCCTCGAGAGTGTGAGGTCATACAATCAATACACACACATCACTGCTGCCTTAGGCAGCTTTCCGAATCTGCAAATCGTAACGTAGCGAAGCCGGTAGAACACGTGAGAATGAACGAGATGGAAATGTACATGCCCCTAAAGGGGCGGGTCCAAAAATTGTCGGGCGAGTCTAAGACAAGGCCCGAGGCCGAGCGTGGTACATGCGGACGCTACTGCCGCTCGGTCCTCCGGCAGAACGAATCTGCCACTCCCCCTCAAGCGCGACATAGCCCGAGGGAGACAATGTGAAAATTTGCCTTCCACTTGGGAAGGGCTTTGGTCAAGATGTCCGTGGTCATATCGTCCGTCGGACAGTACATGAGTCGCAGCACGCCGCTCGCTACGATGTGTCGGATGAAGTGGAAACGGATGTCGATGTGCTTGGTACGGGCGTGGTAGTTGTCATCCGTCGCGAGTCAAAGAGCTGCTTGATTGTCGCAATACAAAATGGTTGGCATCTCGAGTTCCGGGAAGAGTTCAAATATGAGCTTGCGAAGCCAGATGGCTTCTTTTGCTGCGTGCATTGCGGCAACGTACTCGGCCTCGGCTGTTGAGAGAGTGATCAGCTCCTGCTTCCGCGAACTCCAGGAGACAGCGCTGCCATCTAATTGGAAGACGTATCCAGAGATAGCATGCCGGTGCTCTTGGGTAGCACCGTCAGTGTCCATATATCCTAACATGTCATGGTGTTCGCCGCCGTATGTCAGCTCAAAATCGCAAGTTCCTGCCAAATACTGGAAAATTCGCTTCACTGCTTCCCAGTGAGCGATGCCTGGATTATCGAGGAATCGAGAGAGAGATGAGACGGCGAAGCTGATGTCGGGACAGGTCACGACTGAGGCATACATAAGGCTTCCTATGGCCTCTCTGTATGGTGTCTTTTTCATCAGCGCTGTTTCGGCAGGGCTTGTGGGAGAGTCGTTCTGGGAGTACATTACCCCCGGCACTATAGGTGTGGCATAAGACTTGGCATCGGCGAGAGCGAACCAGGCAAGAATAGAGTCGATATAAGACTTCTGGGATAGGGAAAGGGTTCGCGTTGAACGATTGCGCATGACTTTGATACCTAGTAACCAGTGAACTGGTCCTAGATCGGTGAGCGCATAACAGTCGTTCAACTTAGCTTTGTACTCAGCAATTAGCTGCGCTGAGTCTCCTGTAACGATGCAGTCGTCGACGTGGATGGCAAGGATAAGACAATGGCCCTTGACGCGGCTGTAGAATACACCTGGGTCCACCTGTGAAGTGTGGAAACCAAGGTCAGCGAGTGCGTGGGCAAGGGTATCATACCATTGTCTTCCCGCCTGCTTGAGCCCATAGAGAGACTTCCGAAGCCGCTTCACCGAGTTCTCCTGCTGTGAGTCGTATCCGGGCGGGGGCTGCATATAGATTTCTTCATCTTCGCCGAGCTGGCCGTTGAGGTATGCGCCATTGAAATTGAATGAGTCGATCTCCCAATCATTGTGCACGGCGAGTGCCAGAATTGTGCGAAAACTTGCGAGTTTTGCGATGGGCGAGAAAGTGTCCAAGTAATCAACGCCGTAAATTGAGTGAATCCGTGAGCCACTAGTCGCGCCTTGTACTTCTTGATGCTGCCGTCCGCTTTGCACTTGATCCGAAATACCCATTTCGAACCTACAATGTTTTTGTTAGACGGACGCGGAACCATATCCCAGGTTCCAGCATGCTCGAGGGTAGCGAGCTCGCGATCCATAGCCCCCTTCCATTTAGGCCAGTCCAGCCGCGCCTGCACTTCACTGAGCGTCTTCGGGTCGCTGCCCGCCTCTTGTATGGCCGCGGTAATAAGGGTGTCATGGTCTGCGGAATAAACGTAGTCAACTTCTTCAAACTCTTCACCTGTGACGCCCTCTCCAGCAGCAAGGCGTTTGGCGTGATCTGATAACTTCGGCAGATGCTCAGACTTGCGTGTTGGCTGTGTCATTTCGACACGCTTCTTCTTCGGTGCGCGCGGCGTCCGTCTGGAGCTGGTGGCTTCTTCTTCTTCCCTTTCATCATCTGCCTCTTCTTCTTCTTCTTCTTCTTCTTCTTCGGCACTGCCGGGTCCAGCTACTGGCTGTGGTGGGATAGTGGGTGGAAAGTAAGAAGTCGATTGTTGTTGAGGTGTGAATGGGAGAGTCGCTGGTCGCGTGAATGTTGGCCGTGGAGTGATAGTCACCGACTGAGGGACTGTTGGAATGATAGTGGCTGCCGGTACGGAAGGCGCCGTGGGTACAGTCGGTGCTACAGATGCGGGTGCGGTGGTAGTAACATAGCCCGGAGGAGGGGTGTAAACAGTGACAGTAATGGGCACGAACTTTATGTTCCTCTCGACGGAGATATTTTTCTTGCCCGGCCAATACACGCAATGAGTGTGCGGACTGTCGCTGTCGAAGCTGACCCATCGAGCTTCATTAGCCCGTGCATCTAACTTGGAGCCCGTGTCGTCATGGACCCAGATGCGCTGCCCCCACTCGGGCACTCCCCCTAGGTTAGGTTTCTCCCCATAAAGACGTTCAAATGGCGTCACATTACCGAGTACCCGCGTTGTTGTGCGATTCTTCAACCAAACAGCGAAGTTAATCGCTTTGCCCCATAAGTTCTTTGGCAGGTCGGCTCCATGCAGCATGGCTCGCACGTGCTCAAGTAAGCGTCGGTTGAATGATTCCGCAACACCGTTGTGCTGCGGCGTGTCGTGTGTAGTGAGACGACGTTCGGTACCTTGCTCTTGCAAGAATTTGGTGAAGTCGCCGCCAGTGTACTCTCCACCACGGTCAGACCGAAGTCGTTTAATGCGTGCGCCGTGCTGTGTTTGAGCCCATGCCGTGTAAGTCTTGTAGGCCTCCAGAGTCTTGTCCTTAGAGCGTAGGAGCGCAAGCCGAGTGAAGCAAGTGTGGTCATTGGTGAAAGTAACATAATACTTGCGATTCCCTAAGCTCAAGAGAGGAGAAGGCCCCCAGAGGTCGGTATGGATCTCGTCGCCAAAAGTGTTAGCCAAAGGAGCTGTTCACTCCTTGCGAATAGTCTTGTGGGTCGCCTTAGCATACTTGCAAGAGTCACAAAAGAAGGGGGTGCCATCGTCTATTATCTGCAGCCCAGTAACTGCGTTGACGCAAATGAGGCTTCGGATTGTGTCAAGTGACACATGCCCAAGCCTCTGATGAAGCGTGAGAATATTGACTTGCTCTAGAGCTGTGGCAGCCGATAACGCGTGCTCGACTTTGTATAATCCATTTCCCATTGAGGGAATGTCGCCTACGATCCGATCTTGTTTGCCGATCTTGCAATGATTGTCCTCGAAAGATACCGAATAGCCGGCCTTAGCAATACGCCCAATAGAGACAACAGTAAGTCCGATCTGGGGCGTGTACAAGGCGTCCTTCAGCAAGACCAGGGTCAAGACATCCCCATTTGGCACTTCGATCTTCAAGTCACCGACACCTTTGGCATAGAAGATACGTTTGTCGGCTGCAGCTATAGGACGAGGGGCAATAGGCTGGTATGTGGCGAATTTATGTCGGAATGGGGACATGTGACGAGAGGCTCCCGAGTCATAGAGCTCAGCTTCCACTGTAGTGGCTCCAGGCGATTCTTCGGCCATCTTGATCGGGCTTTGCGACACCTCGGCGGTGCACTCTTCATCAACAGCCTCGACGATGGCCCACGCCTCTATGTCACCGCTTTGCTTGGCGACTGCTGCGGCGCCATCTTTCGTGCCAACCTTGTTCCTCGGCCCTTGGCCTTCCTTGCCGCCACCCTTCGCCCAGCACTCAGTCTTGATATGACCCTTCTTGTGGCAATTGAAGCACTCCAAGTCGTGCTTCTTCTTCTTCTGCTTCTGGGCTTCTGTGGCGAATGCTTCGACTTGGGAGGACTTGGGCTTAGCCTTTCGGAGGACACACTTGTCGTACTCATCCGTGATGATGCGGATGACGGTTGCAGGGGTAATGGTAGTCGCACTCATGTCGGCGTTAGTAGTGATGATACTGATGTTGGCGTCGTATGATGCAGGTAAGGATCCCAGCAGCGTATTGGTGTATTGCTCGTCGCTGATGGTCTGTCCCATAGCCGCCAACTGCTTGCGAAAATTAGCGAGTGACTCAAAGTGAGCGCGTACGTCCTCATCCTCTCCGCATTTTGTGTTTTGAAGCTTTCTCCCCAGGTTGATCAACAAATTCCTCATCCACCCTTCAAAGATTTTCTTCAAGTCGTCCCATACGGACTTCGCATCGGCTCCGCCTTTGATGCGATTGAAGACGCTATTGGGCACGGACGCAACGATGAGTTGCCGGACTGCGGCTTCATCGACCTTCCAGCGCGCCTCGGGCTTCACGCCCCCTACGTTGCCGGCATCCTTGTATGCCTGGGACACAGTGGTGTCCGTCAAATGATCAGCCCACCCGCGCGTATCGAGCGCGTACTTCATGCGGTCTCGGTACGTTACCCAGTTCGACCCATCGGCCGATAACTTGAGTATGTTCAACTTGTACTCGTCGTTCATCATAACAGTTATCCTCCCGTCTCACAGCAAATGGTAAGTGTTCAAAATGTATAGGGGCTCGTACTGATTAATGGGCAGCAGCAGGGCCCATAACCTGGTAAGGTTAAAGGCGACACTGGAGTGGTAAGGGGCGGTCACGTGCTGGGGACTGCGAGAATGTTAAGTCGAGATGAACAAGTACGAGCGTGAGCGAAGATGTTTGGAGGAGACACTCAGGGGATGGACGAGTCAAGACGAGTCTGATGATTCTTTTGGGCCCATTCAGGCCTTTGTTATATAGTTACAAGTACAGTAATATGAAGCATATTTTCAAAAACGATTGAAAACGCGTGAGTAAGATGCTCGGGGAGCAATACAGTAAGTCGGGCAAACGCACGAGCCATCAGGCACGATACCGAAGCACGGGACAGTCGCGCTTGCTTCCCATTCGTGGCTGCAGACCGTCCTTCAGACGGGAAGGGAAACATGTGGGAACCTTCGAGAGTGTGAGGTCATACAATCAATACACACACATCACTGCTGCCTTAGGCAGCTTTCCGAATCTGCAAATCGTAACGTAGCGAAGCCGGTAGAACACGTGAGAATGAATGAGACGGAAACGTACATGCCCCTAAAGGGGCAGGTCCAAAAATTGTCGGGCGAGTCTAAGACAAGGCCTGAGGCCGAGCGTGGTACATGCAGACGCTACCGCCGCTCGGTCCTCCGGCAGAACGAATCTGCCAGACTTTGAGTGTGTGCTGGACGGCGAGTTCACCTTGTGATGGGGTGGGGGCAGGGGTGGGGGCAGTGAGCGAGGCGGTGGGTTGCCAGCCTTGTGAGACTAGGACGAGGAGCCCACATAAGGGTGTCAGTTTTCGGGATAGGGGAGGACCTGTGGCATGCTCACATTTGCTGGAGTGGATAGGTGTGGGTCTCTGGTAGGCCTTCCTGATTGAGTACGTTGAGCCATGCATTCAGCGCCGTGGCGATGGGGAGGATGATGTTGCCGTGGAAGGAGTGTAAGGGGACTGTCCCTACATCGACGTTGGGAGTGGGTAGGATGGTATGGATGTGGAACCTTTCCTGTTTTGTCAATGGTGGCGGTGGCATGGTGGTGGTGGGTGGTGGACTGAGAGCTCGGCCTGCATTGGCAAGGTGCTGGCAGCAGTAGCGGGCTAGTAGGTGGAACACAGATGGAGATGCACCTTCAAGTTGTAAAGGGGTTAATTCTGATCGGGATGGCCCTGGCGACATGTGCAAACTGACCCTCAAACCCAGGAATGGTAGGAAAGGAGAATGCAGGCAGAGGAAGTGACGTGTGTAGCCGTAGGTGTGGAAGCCAAGGCCAGTGACGAGACCACAAATGAGCGACTTGGAAGGAAGAGAGTATTACCGTGACTTGGGCCCAGGGATGGCTGTGACCGTGTTGCACCGAAACCATAGAGTTTTTGGTGGCAGGCGAGGTAGCAGGTGACTTTGGTGAAGCCTGAGCAAGGAACAGCGGACTTGACACAATAGAAACGCTGACAGTCATTGTATTGGATTTAGCTCCAATAAATGGACAATACAATCCCCATTATAATGACCGACAGAATTGGTTGTAATGGATTTTGATGATTTGCGCTACAACGGGAATACTTCTGAGGATTGTCTTGAATAGGAATAATGTCGACCACATACATTGGTTATGGAAATATTTTATGGGTCATATACGCTAATAAAATAAAATATTATCTATTGCCTGTATGGAAGGTATTACACTCCACGGTCACTTTTACTGATGTACTGTATCTAGATATTCTACTATGATTTGCACCAAAAGTGCAGGGGCTGCAGTGGCTCCATTTATCCTCTTCATCTCTGTCACTGCCATCATCATCAGGGCATGCATGATTCGGGTCATAGGGGCTGCAATTTGTGCCGCTTTTTCCCTGTTTGTTACGTCTACCACGGACGTATGCCTGACTTAGGCCTGTTGTTGTGTGGCGAATCTGACGAGGGGATAGAATAGTCGGTTGACTCTGCTCTGTGGATAGAATGAAGGGTGTGGGAATGACTCTCCTGCTAGTCCTCTATACCCGTGGAGATCGTCTCCTTGTTGTAGTCTGATGGGTGGGGTGTTCACTAGCTCGAGTTCGTCCCAGGTGTCGTGATCGATGATGTAGAGGGTGCAATAGGGGGACGCCACGCGTTCATTCTGATATAAGAAGACTTGATGGTAGATGGTGTTGAGAGGGTAGTCCACTGTTCACGAAGGAAATGTCGGGATAAGTCACAGGGGACCCCTTGGTCTACGGGGTATGCCGGACGACTCACTTAAAGGGGGAGATCCCTATAGAGCAGGAGTAGGTAGTGGTATTGGAAGAAGACCAAGATGGTGTTCTTGGTCTTTACCGTATTCTACTTATACAGTTACACGTGGGCTTTCAAGCGCTGCTCCAAGAGGTACTAGCCAATAGCATAAGTAGCTTGAACCCTAGTACAGCTATCCTAGGATGAGTCACTACGAGTCATGATCCGATCCGTTATCGTACACAATCACATGTGCCGGAGCTTACCCGGCTGACTGATCTCATAAGTCCATGACGATATACTGCCGACGCAGTGTCATACCCTTGACGTCAGTGTCCACTTCCGGGCCAAACGTAACATCACCCCCTTTTCACGATCGGGCCCCAGACCGACCACGCTCCAACACCTCCCGTATGGTTGCGATGTGCTGCCCCTCTTCTGCCCCGGGCCGGTAAGAGTTGCGCTCGTCCTTGATGCACTTGATGGTGTTTGTGCGTTGAAGGCGGATCACGCATTGGTGGTGGGTGGTCCCAATCTTCTCCAGCTCCTGTATCTTCTTCTGCAGCTCCTCCTCCTTGGCTGCATACCCCGCCTGAAGGCATCGGTAGCGGTGGATCTCCACTGTGACCGAGAGGTCCTTCATGCCCAAGAGGGCGGCGTCCACCGACTCCCAATAACTGCTGTTCTGGTCGAGGAAGATTAGGTCGTCATCCGTGTAGGTGGCCGAGGGGCTGTTGTAGTCGGGGGCAGCGTGCACCGACTTGCCGTACTGCTGGTCGCTGCCCTGTCTGTATGCGAGGACGAAGGGGTCCACCGTAAAGACGAGCTGTGTATACCGAGCTGGGTGCAACCGGCCCTGAGCGTCGTGGATCTGGAATGGGATGTAATGTACTCCCCTGTTGTGCTGATACCCGTGGGGTGGCGGAGTTTCCACCCAAGATCGGGAAACCGGACTGTGTTCCTCCGCCTGATATCAGCGGAGCGCGGGTCGATGAGCTTTCGGAGCATGCATTGGTCTCCCGTCCGTGTGGCATACCGGCGGGGTTTCGTTGTGAGTAACTGTGAGGTGGCTCCCATATGTGATGTGTTAGTTGAGAGGGCAATGCTCCTCCGACAAGTACCGGTCGTAGTCTCGATCTTCTTCATCAGGAAAAACCTCCCACGCTAGCGAGAGATAATGCTGTGCTAAATTATCGATAATTCAGATAATGTGGACGGCATGCTAGTAATTGACGATAATCACTAATAATGAGCACTAATTCACATAATCGCTTATGAGATAATATAATGGAGGAAAGTTATGACAAAAATCTGAGGTACGTATCTCGATCACTGAAGGGATTTACATAAAATGTATGACATAGCTCAAGTACTGAATAAGTGTTCCACTCCGGAGGTATACAACGGCCGAAATGAGGAAATAAGTGTATACTAGAAATGATCGAGCTGACCGGAATGATACTAGCATGCCGGTGGCCATTGTGCATCAACCTAGACACTCTGTACATTAACTGGTTCGCATTGGGCCTGGCAGGAATAGGAGAAAACCATTCGACGTATGCAAGATGGGTTGGGGGTGCATTCGCCGCAGTGTCCAATGACGGAAACACTTCTGGGATTGCCTTATTTGGCAACTGAAACACTACGCGGACTTGTGCTATTCAGTAGCCTAAGTAGCAATTAGATTGATTAAGGCATCGATATAATCGGAACTGACCATTATTTCCACATGTGGTATTTTCAGAGCCATTGTGAATAAGAACAGTGTCAAAGCGTGATGGTATTCGGCGCCCGTGTGAGTCCATTTGTTCCGGCCGGACATGAATTGCGTCTACTACTTCGCGGTGGCCATTTGACTGAAACTTAATCTTGTGATATGTTGGGACGGATTGGAAAGGAATCAGAGTGTCTGCAGCCAGAGCCCTTAAGTTAGCTGTTGAAGCATCAGGGTGATTCGTCTGAGCGATGAAGTCGGCAAGGGCGTCCTGAAATTCAACAGCACCATACCTCACAGCAAGGTCATCAAATGATGTCGCCTTTGTAGATGGGTGTAGCGTCATCTTTATACACCGCGTGGCGGGCTGTGGAGGTCCACTTGGCTGGGGAATTTGCGTGTTCTCCTGGTCGGCCTCCTGCCGCCGTTTGATGAAGGCAATGTGCTGTTGCACCTTCTCACGGCGCTCCAACCAGGTAGTCATTTGTTTGTATTCGTCCTTGTGGTTTGTTGCACAGTAAGCGTCCTTTGTGAAGTCAATGTGAAGGCGCTCAGTCTGCTCCATGTTGTAATTGTCCGTGGTACCGAATAGTGTGATCGAGGATGAGTAATGAATGAGGCTGTGTACCTTTGGAATGTTGAAGTGGTCGCGAATGCCTAGATCAACGAAAATAGATTTATTGCTGTGGAAACTAGCCAGGGAGTCCTCAAGACGGCGCAGGGTGTCAGTTGTTTGAGAAGGAAGCTGAGCAAGATACAAGAAGTCAAGTAGCGCGCGTACAGTTCGGACCAGCCACAAAGGTGCTTGTCCAGAGGGAAGAGGGTGGTCGATGATCAGACCCAGGAGTATTCAGCACATGTTCTTGTGTTCTAGGCCTGTGACGCGAGAAAGACCTGATATACCCTTCGTGAATGTAGTGATATGATGATTAGGAGGCAGTGATCGACAACGTGCATCAATTGTGACTGGTTCAAATGCACGTCTCAGCCATGTCATCAGGTGCTTTGCGACACCCTGCAGCAACTGATGCAGGATGTCCGGAGTGATGGAGATGAATATATTAGAAAGCAGGAAAGACTCCCAGAATGGATGGAATATGGGCTTAAGGCCCACTTCACGACAAGCCGCATGGAACGTGTGGACCTCCTCGTCCGCCAAGAGAAATGTGTCAATTGCTTTGTCATAGCTGCGTGGAGGGAACCTAGTGTATTTGCCTAGTCTGTCAAGAGGGACCATACACTTTGGGCAGCGGCCATTGTACGTGCATGTTACCAACGTCTGTTCGGGATAGTCGCCAACGAAGACAGCAAAAACAGGATGGCACCGGCACCAGATCCTGTCCCCACTCATCATCACGATACCGCTTTCGCTGTAGTGTGTGACTGGAGCTAGTAGTTTATGCATGCAAGTGTGAAATAGATTAGCCAGAGCGCGGCGGCAAGCTGCCTGATTGGTGATCCCTTCTAATTTGGTGGTTGGAATGTAGCTGATCAATAGCTGGGCGTGACATGATGGCTTTCGACGAGTGGCCTTTGGAATGTTGCCGATCGTGAGGTAGACTGGATACGCAGCTTTCCCTCGGAAAAGGGTCAACTGCGTCTTGTCGGAGGACAGTATCAGTGGGACCACAGTTGCACCAGGTTGTTGTGATTTGAGGGATGTCTGTCACCGTGATGTGTAAGTATTCGGATTCATTTGAGAAAGTATGCACACCTGTACTGCCCACCACCAGTCTCCGGTATGCATTTCACTATAGACGTGGCACGTGTGCTCGGGATCCGAGTAGTGGCGCTCTGGTGCAAATGCCAACTCATGCACAAATTCAGGGTCACCGAAAAGGGTCCGAATACATTGCAATACATTCCGGAAGTAAAAAGACAGCCTTTCGCCTCCAATGGTAAAGTCCTCACACTTGAATGGTGGTTGGCCGGGTAAAGCGTCGATAATCCGATCAAGTTCTTTAGCAGAACTATATGAAACTCCTAGCCTGTCGGTAACCTTCCCTGACATGTCAGTGAAAATGTAAATTGAATGGTGCGGTGTTCGTACCTTGGGAATTTGAAGGAGTTCTGTCAGAGCTGACGATGTCGGCCCACGGATCTTGGCCCAAAGAGCGATCTCCCAATCGCACTGGGAGTGAAAAGGAGCCCAGACTGAGGTATTAAGTGCATCTTCATGGGACCGATAGTCTGATTGACCTTGAAACGGATCAGGCGTTGGGGTGCCTGGGACGCCATGTGGAAAGCTGTCAACGATCACTTGAGCCTGGCTCCCAGTAGTGTTACCGTCGCTGCCGTCACATGTGGGTGGGTTTGGTGGCGAGGTTAATGGGTGCGGAGTTTCAGATGGGGGTGGAGGAGACAATTGCACCCCGCTAGCGTGTCCTTGATCAGCGTCAGCGTCAACTGTAGCTTCGATGTCTTGAACTAGTGCTTCCCAAACATCGGCATCCATAGCATCTGCAGTATCTGCAGCATCGGCATCTATGGTGTCTGCAACGTCAGCATCCGCAAGGCTGTCATCATCCGTGACATCCATCCCTCGGGTAGTGTTGGCGTCATGCGTGGTGTGAGCAGCGTGCAGAGTACCTGAAGTAAACATATGAGTGGATACCCTCATGCACATTGTCGGACAATACCTATATTGTGCTTGAAACCTGTATCGTCGCCAGTGTCACCTTGTGTGTCCTGTGATGTTGGAGTTGGAGCGGATACCTGCAGAGATCTGCCAGTCTGAAATGGCAACGGTTCTTGCAACGCCGCATACACAATACAGCAGTCTGCACGCCGAGATCTGCTAAGGTGTTGAGAAAAACCGCGCGGGGTGAAAACCTTCTTGCACCCGGGACAATGGACCTGTACAGTATTCATGGTTTGGGATAAAAGCGGATTACCTTGCTTAAGAAGCTCAAGCGGGCACCACGTGCGAGAAGGGAGCGCGTCGAAGCATTGAGATCGGAATCGAACTGGGCGAATGCTGCAACTTTGTGGAAATGAGCAAGGTAGAGCTTCAGTGAACTAGCAGCCAAGGACGTGGACGCTTTAGTTTGTGCGTCAAATTTTGGGCTGGTCGGTCAGAAGCTTGGTCAAGCGGGCACCGCGTGCAAGGAGGAAGCGTGTTGAAGCATCGAGATCGGAATTGAACTGGGTAAATGCTGCAAGGTAAAGCTTCAGTGAACCAGCGAGCTTGAATGGCCAAGGATGGCGCGGATTCGGTTAGCTAGTGCGACGAATTTGGGCTGTAAACAGAGGGCGGCAAAAGCTCAGTCAAGTGGGCACCACGTGCAAGAAGGAAGCGCATCGAAGCATCGAGATCGGAATTGAACTGGGCGAATGCTGCAACTTCGCGGAAATGAGTAAGGTAGAACTTCAGTGAACTAGCAGCCAAAGACGCTTTAGTTTGTGCGTCAAATTTTGGGCTGTCACCAGAGGACGGTCAGAAGCTCGGTCGAGCGGATAGCACGTGTGAGAAGGAAGCGCGTTGAAGCATTGAGATCGGAACTGAACTGGGTAAATGCTGCAAGGTGAAGCTTCAGTGAACCAGCAAGCTTGAATGGCCGAGGACGGCATGGATTCTTTTAGCTAGTGCGACGAATTTGGACTGTAACAGAGGGCAGCAAAAAGCTCGATCAAGTGGGCACCATGTGCGAGAAGGAAGCGCGTTGAAGCATCGAGATCGGAGCCAAACTGGGCGAACGTTGCAAGGTAAAGCTTCAGCAAACTTTTCGTTAGCGTGATGGAATTCGAACTGTAAACAGAGGACGACGCACAGACAACACTTTTAGTTAGTGCAGCGAAATTTGGATATAAAAGACCCACATACCGTCGTCCTGAATCCCCATCCCCATTCCTGTCATTACTGAACACATTAAGTCTCTCATTTACCTTCACTCTCAATCTTGTCGTCTTCTTGTGCCCCGTAAATGGCTCCGAGTACCCGCCGTTCACGCATCATCGCAGCCAATATTAGAGCTGCGATCTCTCAGACAAATGGGGCGCCCAGTGAAAATGCCCTTGATTCACAGATTCTGGCAGATCATACTACATCGACTCAATATGCCGCAGTAATCCAGAACAACCCCAATTTGTCTGGTATCCGCACAAGTAAGTCTAAAGCCTCATAGAGTCAGGCTTGTCGCTCACAGCTACAAGCACACGGGAAACGCACCTTTGTTTCAAGTGATACCGCTACCGGCCCGCCTCCAACCCCTGTTCTGACTGAAGCTCCCCAAGGAATACCCTCAAAGCGAGCGAGAGTCACCGGTAAGTGGTCGATGGAAACGGAGGTGGACAAAACTCACCATAGAACCAAGGGCCTGCCGATGTCCATCTGATGCCACTCCAGTTACCCAGCGATGGAAAAACTACGGCTGCTCCAGTGAGCGATGGCGTTGTGAAGGGCAAGGGCCGAGTTGGGTTGAAACGCAGTGATTACTAAGCATATTTGGCCGACCAAACAATCAACGAACTCACGAAAATTTTCAGCGTCGTCTTTTTACCCTGGCCGCAGAGACGATACCCATCCTCTTGCGTCTTTTCAAGTCGACCCCGGCAACCAATTTGCCCAGGACTCTGATCCCGAGGACGACATTGAAAATGAAGACGACTGGTTGGAAGATGAGCAAACAGCCAACGTTGCTCGCAAAGTCTCAGCAAAGACCACTGAGGTCACCATAACAGAGGTAAGTCTGCACCACCCTTCAATACATCCAGCGGCCCAGCCCAATTACTACTTTCACAGCGGCCCTCCTGGCTGGGAGCAGGTGACATTTCACCCCAAACCACGCAGACCCCCAACAGGATTGTGCTGGACATTGACGCGTCTGGTAGTGCAGCATCTACTCCTCGCTTCGGGACTCTGTCAGAGCTCGGAACACCCACTGTTGAGCCGTCAGGTGAGTAATGTTACCCTCACCAAACATTAGAGTTTGAAAGTCCAGTTGAGTCCGGTTTTTTGCCCAATTTGGCAGCAACCGGACCGAGACCGGTTGGTCCTCCAGCCTGAATTTTGCAACTGCAACTGCAACTGCAGCCAACCGGTTTTTACCGGTTGCTTCATTATTTTCAATCCCTCTCAACCGGTTGTAACCCAACCCGGTTGCAGTTGGTTGTAGTCGGCTGGGACCGGTTGCGACTTACTAGAACTGGGGCACCGTAACCAGCAGTCGCGTGTAGTGTAGCAGACTAACTACTAAACAATGTAATTACTTCTAACTAATAATTATACAGCCCGCTGCATCCCCCCCACCGCCATCTGTGTCATCGTCGTTGCTGCCGCGGTCCGCTGTGTCGTAGTTGTTGTTGGGATGGTCGTCGTCGTTGCTGCCGTGGCCCGTTGTGTCGCGTCTGTTGCATCCAAGTTGTTGTCCTCGGCCTCCTGTCATGTATTGCGTCGTGTGTTGTGTGTGTCGCCGTCGTCACCGTCGTCGTGGTCGTCGTCGTTGTGGTTGTTGTTCGCTGTTGCCTCGGTCTTCGCCTCGCTGTCGCCGTTGTCGAGTTGGAGTCGGTGCGCCTCGCACCTCGCCTTTGCGGCCCAGGCGACGCAATCGGACTTGCAGTGCCAGTGGTGGGGCGGTGGCAGCACCGGTTGGCAGCTTGATCGGCTTGGATCGGCGAAGTCGTTGATGTTGATGATGTTGTCGTTGTTCGTTGTTCTGGGTAAGCACTCAGCCGTCACAGCTAAGTCACAGTTCCCTAAAGCATGAGTACGCGTGAGTAACAAATGGCCCGGGTACTGCCGGTTTGTTCGCTGCACGTGCGTACTGTATTACCACCTGCTATCAACATCAACAACGACCGACCACGACCACAACTCGATGCACCTCCCCGACGCAGCCCCGCTACACGCGCTACCGACTGCCACCAGCCCTGCCAATGCAGTGGCCCCAACTACGACAATGGTGGCAACAGCAGCGACGGCGATCACAACACCACGACAAGGTGACATCAACTGCCACAACACCTGGGTGATAGTCGACAGCAAGGCGAAGTGGCAGTGTCAATGGCAACGGCAACGACAACAGCAAGACCGACGATGGTGACTGACGACGACAACAACAACAACAACGATGACAGCTATGACTACGACTATGACTACGTGACACGACAATGACAGCAAGCATTCTCATAGCCATTAGCTTAGTGTAGCTAGTAGTAGTAGTGATGTTTTAGTATATTACAACCCAAATAAAAATATGTTTTGAACTATAGTACTGCACCCATAATCGGGTTGCAACCGGTTGAAGTCGGTCGCAACCGGTTGGAGAATCCAACGTACTCGCAGCGACCCAACCGCACATTTCTGTGCTGGGCCCCAACCGCGACCAAAAGTCCGGTTGTTTTCGGTTGTGGTCCGGTCTGGTTGCAGTTTTTTCCAGTTCAAGCAACTGAACTTTCAAAGACTATCAATACCTATTCTCGCAATCCACCAAATCACACATATAGAAGCATAGGATTCATGACAACGTCGACGCGTGTCTACAAACATTTGGGTATATCACGAGCCGATAGGGTTTGAAAGTCCGGTTGGGTCCGGTTTTTTGACCATATTTGGTCCAACTGCAACTGCAACTGGTTGCCAAAAAATGAAATTTGTTGCAACCTCAACTGCAACTGCAAAAAACTGCAAAAAAAACCAGTTGCACCAGTTGCAACTGGACCCAACTGAATGTTATTTAATCTATCTGAAACTGGTCTAAACTGAGTCAAAACCACTTATAATTAGTGTTAATAGGTACTTATAATAAATTTCTAAGTGCAACTGCCTTATAATGAAAAAATAATTAGGTAAAACAGCCAAAAAAAGCAAAAGTTATGAGTAAAATGATTGTTTTGATCATAACTTGCTCAGTTTTTGGCCGATTTGGGTGATCTTAGGCTCATTTTGATCAGAAATTCAGCCCAATCACCTGCTGACTAAGAAATCGGTTGCAACCGGTTGCAACCAGTTGGAGGTCAGCTGCCATTTCGGGCAACTGCAACTGATACATTCTAGGATTAGGTACAACTGCAACCAAAAGTCCGGTTTTTTCCAGTTGCAGTTCAGTTCAGTTGCAGTCTTTTTCAGTTCCTGCAACTGGACTTTCAAAGACTACGAGCCGACTCAAAGTACCAAACGTGCCTACATTTGGGTATATCCACACGGACATGGAGCTAGCGTCACTCGCTCGCATTGGTCAACCGTGCGCAGCGAAAACTTTACTTGGACTCGCCAACATGCTCCTCGGCAGCGGTAGGAGAACTACCTACGCAACCGATCAGACTACAGAGGCACAGCGGAGACATCGACAAACATACCTGGTAGAAGCGAGCCCTCACAGGCCTCACCTCTCACCTTCTTGGGAAGCGGTCCCCGTTTAGCAACCACCGCCAGGCGCTCGTCCCGCAATTTGGACAGGAACCAATAGTAGTCTTCGCGAGAGATCTCGCCAGCGGACCGAAGCTCATCGAACTCGATTGCGGCGCGATCATAAATGTTGGGAACTTGCACGTGGACCAACGACCCTGCTAGGCACTGCTCGAGGGTGGCAGTCTGCGTACGGCATAGGACCCCGGTATACAATAATACCCGGCTTTGGACGTGGTCGGTGATCATCGGAAACTTATTCAGCCAATTGACATCCGCGAAGCGAGCAGCTTCGGTCTTAACGAGAGAGTGAAGCGCATAGGCGTCGGAGCCCATGTCACCGTCATTGGCAATATCGGCCAACAGACGAAGATAATCCTGGAAACGAATCAGGTTCGGGACTGAGGAAAAGGAATAGACACGACCACGCACCCACGATCCCTGGAACAGGCATAACCAAGAAGCAATCTGTGGCGCCTGGCGCGGACAGCGCGCCCAGGTATTGCCAATGATAAAGAAACCGGTCAAAGCGGAATCAAACGCGGCTTGCATCGAACCATCAGGCAAGTAAGCGTCGACATCATTCACAGTGTCAGGCATGGAAGGGATGTAGAGAGGTTGACCATGGCAACACCGAGTTCTGCATGCGTCTTAAAAAGACCTGGAGCCCACCACGACAGACATTCACATGGCAAAAACTGACGACCTGACCCGAGCCACACCAGATCGACAGGGGTGCCTTGACCACATGGAATTGCAGATTAATAAATCGCGAATCGATTCACAGGTGCGCTTCACCCAAACGGGCGACGACAAGATACACTACCCCGAATTGGTTAACGCATCCCCGCCCGACGCGGACTCCCGCCTCCTAATGTCAGCAAGGAGACTGGTGCGACCGAGCCGCTCCTCCTGCCACTGCAACTCATCCAAGTCGATAACCCCGTCTTCGAACATATCCCTGAACTCGGCAATGGCTAAAATATAGGGATTACGAAGAGGTGCTATGTTTCGCCCGAAGACGACATTGGTGATGACGACGGCTTGGGCTTGGCTGAACACTGGCAGCATATCGAATGATCCACGAACGGTGCTCCTCGAATACACCAGGGAAAAGCAAAAGCCATTCCAGCTCGGCATGAGGCGCAGCGGCCTCCTCGATGGTAGTCCTTAGTGCACGGGTCGACTCGGTAAGGCCGGGCATCCCAAGTTGCACAGGCCGTTTGCTCGGCGTGATCCTAGTACAAATCAGACAAGTAGCAACGCCACGATGGCACGACGTACCCAGGCCAGATAAAATTCACGAAGGAATTCGGCTACATCCTCGGGGTGACTCCGAAGACCAATCCATCGCTCGGCAAGAGTACCAAGCCTAGTGACGGCGCTCACGTAGGCACGATAATGCGCGCCGGCCGCAGTACCATTCGCAGGTACAGACATCGTTCACAAAGAGGGAAGAAATCAACTCAGGCTGCGGACCCGCGTTTAGCGGCTTATGACTGGCAACGCATACCGATCACAAACCGTACCAGTGCGGTAGCTAGGGACAGCTAAGAATTTTTTATCTCGGGAAGAGGATACGAAAGCCGAAGGCCGAAGGCCGAGAAAGCCAAAACCAGCCGATCGTGCTAACACATATCCGACAAGCGGGCGACAAACTCTATTGAGTCAAACGCATTCGACTAGGTACCGAGGTGCGGACACGGCCTACTCCATACCGAAGTTAGCGGAGAAACCTGCCCAGCTAGTCTCGTCAACACCATCGGCGCCGGCACCAGCACTGTCCGCCGCGTCATCCATCGCCTCAGCATTACCCGCACTGTCCGAAAGCGCGTCCACATCGATCGCCTTCTCCTTACCCTTCCCAGAGCGGCCGCGAGAGGCGCCGGTTCGAGCACGCTTACGGGGCAGCTGGCTAGTAGTCGGGTCCGGCTCGACCAAAGCGCCAAGGAAATGGGCATATTGCCATTCCGCGAACGAGAGTTGCATGTCCAAGGCACGACGCGTGGCTAGGTTACGCGCGACCTCACCGCGCCAGAACATGACGGTCGCAGCAAGAGCGACACCCAAGGTTGGTACCTCCGGCCCGAAGAACGCAGAGGCCGGAAGGCGGAGGCTACTAGAAGCGGCAGCACCAGATAAGCCCGCGGTAGATGGACCCGCGGCACCGGTACGACCACGGGCGCGGCCGGCAGCAGGGCAAAGGCACTCGCGACCCACGCTGACACAGTGCGAACACGAGTATGGCGGCACCGAGCCGACAAAGGGCGCACACTTGACCTTGCGCTGGATGCATGCCAAACACTAGCAAAACGCCTTAAATCAGATGCCGAAATAGTGAGGCACGACGTACCCGAATATAGCCCGGAATCTGGGCTACATCCATCAGAGGGAAATCGCAGCCGCGCTTGACTCCGTGAGGAGGAACCGGATCCGCAGAAGGACCAGGCTCAGCGGTGGGGCGATGGGACCGCGACCCAGAAGTAACGGAGGCGGCGGTGACCTCGGACGGTGCAGCAGCCACCTCAGATGGCGACGGAGCCGCAGTCGCCGCACGCAAAGCGGGAGACTGGAGCGTCTGATTCGAAAACAGCTCCGATAGTACCCCGGCAGGAGAACCGCTCTCGCCTACGGGAGGGGGCTCCATTGACAGCTGAAGCAACGGGGAAGAGACCACCAAAGACGACGGAAGGCCAAGCCCCGGATCGGCCATAAGGATGGCAGAGCGATGGGCCTCGAACTCAGCGTGAGACATAGTACCGGCCTCCACCTGCAGCCGGTACTCGGTGAGCCGCACGTAGCCACCGGGAACATCCAACGGGGCGGGCGGTGCCGCAATAACTGACGAATGAAGCGCCTCCTCCCTCCCAGCGACAAGGTGAGGAGAGTGCTCGAGCCAAGCAACGGAAGCGTGCAGGAGGAGGCGGTCGCGTGCGAGGCTCAGGAGGGCGGTCACCTCTGGATCAACCGCGACGTCCAAACCGGCATCAGCTGCGGCCGAATGAACCATGTCCTACCCGAGCGATCAGTCACGATCAGCGCGAGATTGAAGTTGATCGGGACTTACCAAGGCCACCAAAAATGTTTGGGCCAACTCGTCGGCCGCCGTGGCATCCCCCAAATCCTCTTCGAGCCGGGGACGAAGACCCAAGAGTCCCATCTTAGCGAACGCGAACTTACAAGACAATTGCAATGACATAGTGCGAAGGCAATTACAAGAAAAGATAGCAACTACGACCTTAGCAGCAACCGAGACTTGGCGGGCTTGCGGACTTTAATTGCGCCACCGGCAGTTTCCGTGGACGAACAACAAAGGCGAAGGTCAATGGCGATCTACGCAGCGAGCCCCCAGCTGACTGAGGACAGTCAGAAGCTCAGTTGGGAGGGGAAATGATACGCCCAGCACACCGCTGGAGGTATAATTAGGTATTTCTGCATTTTTCTACAATGTTTTGGCAGTCAACGCGCGACGGCTGGACCGGCCCGCGAAGCCGAGAAAGCTTTCTATGCCATGGACGCAGGAGGACGGCCCGCTTGGCGAAACCGAAGTACCCGAAGTACCCGAAGTAATCACTACCAAATACTGGACCGACGACCGAACTCATAAGACGCGACGCCCGTGAAAACCTGCTGCGAACGCACGTGAAAAGACCAATCGATAACCGCACGTGATAACCCGAGAAGTTAATTTATGACTACGTGATGGCGAGGCACGAATAGCAATGTGTCTGCGGCGTCCACCAGCCGGAAGACTAATGAACCGGAATCATGGGTGCGGCGGTAGCGCGGATAGGCACAGCGGTGCCTCGGCTTGGCACACACGGCTATGCCCCCGAAAGGAAACGACAACACGATGACGAGGCACGAATAGCGATGTGCCGGCGACATCCCAGAGTCCGGAGGCTAGCAAAACAGCAGAATCACGAGCGACATTAGGCACAGTGGCGCCCCGCGAAGGCGTCGACCGGAATAGGAAAGCGAAAGGCGGCTCACACCGGAACAGGGTTGATGGGTCGGTCAGCGAGGCGCGGATTTGGTTGGTAAGAGGCGATACTTAAGGACACGGATATCGTAGTACTCGGCAGTTCATCAGATACACTCCCAGAAGTTCACCCAAGATTTCACTCATAATATCTTCATTGTACTTCATCTTACCGTTACTATCTCGTTCTATTTTGTTCCCGTGCGTGCCACTTGTCAATTATCGGCTATTCGCAGCCCCACATCAAATGTTTTTCGGTTCTCGGCACTAGGCCCCGCGATAAAGCGACTTTGGTTAAAGTCAGCTTCGGTTATATTCGGCTACTCGCAGCCCCGCGTCTACGTTATTTTGGTTCTCGGCCCACCCGGCCCCGCGACAAGGCATCATCAGAATAACCTCGGTTATTATTCGGCACTATATTCCCTGACTTCCCAAACCCAATCATCCCGATAACCGGTCATCTATACGCTTAGCGACGGTTTAGGGTATCACCGTCACTTCGCTAATCGCCGTGGTCGACCCATCTGAGGCGCCGGCGGGTGTCTGTTTGTCGTGTGGCTACAACAGCCGTCATGGTTGTCGTCCAGGCGTACATGGTCGTGGTCATGGTTGATCGTAAGCAGCTCACATGGTGTGGTGTAAGCGACTCACCAGTAAGAGCCGCGATGCAGAGCTTCCCACGCCCGGTGATTGCCAGCTAATACATACGGACCGGCCCGCGGGCCCAGCCACGTGCACTTGCAATAATACCACCACCAGCAACGGCAAGACAGCGGTGACAACAACGACAACAACGCCTTGGACGACGCGACAGCGACGATGGAACGACGCCCATCGACCATGATGGCGGATGCCAGCAACAGCAAGACAGCTGCGGCCACGACAACGCCTTGGACGCGACGACAACAATGGAGCGATGCCCACCAACCAGTCCAACTATGGCAATGGGGCGACATCGACCGACATCAACAGCGACAGCAAGACGCCGCCGCCGACAATGACAACGACAATGATGACGTGGCACGACGACAGGCGGCCCCGACGACGGCACCCTGGCGCACGACGACTTGGATAGCGGGCTCTAATACGGCCTCTTATTAGTGTACAACTATAGATCTTTTGTAATGAATACAGAATAGAAAACCTTGTGCCAAAATGTAACACCACAGCAGCTATATTACCATGAGTACTCGCGAGTACTCGCGCTCGGAGAAAGGCAAACTCGTACTCGTGGGAGTATTCAGGCACGAGTACTCGTGCCCGCGAGTACTCGTCACATGACGAGTCACACTCACGAGTCACTCGTTTGACAGCAACTCGTTGACATCTCTACTCATTGATGAACCTATTGATGAGGTCCTGAGGTACAAGGTTGGCAGGGGGGCTGGAAGTGAGGATGGTTCCTGCTATGGTACTGTAGGAGGGGGGTAGTGCGTCTAATAGTATAAAGGACATTTGCATGTCCGAGACGGGCATCCCATTCTCCACGAGTAGTGTTTTAAAGTCCGGTCCGGTCCGGTTTTTTTACCTAATTTGGGTAAGACCGGGACTGCAACCGGTCCACAATTTCTCAGCCCAGCAAAAAAAACCGGACCGGACCATGTGTGTAGCGTCTACCACGGACGCTTGCCTGACTTAGGCTTCCCGAGGTGTGGCGAATCTAAAGAAGGGGTAAAAGAGGCGATTGACTCTGCTCTGCGTGTTACGTTCGGCCCGGAAGTGGACACTGATGTCAAGGGTATGACACCGCGTCAGCAGTATATCGTCATGGACTTGTAATCAGTCAGCCGGGTAAGCTCCGGCGCATGTGATTGTGTACGATAACGGATCGGATCATGACTCGGACTGTGACTCATACTAGGATAGCTGTACTAGGGTTCACGGTACTTACGCTATTGGCTAGTACGGATTGGAGCGGCACTTGAAAGCCCGCACGTAACTGTATAAGTAGAGAGCTGTGAAGACCAAGAACGGCATCTTGGTCTTCTTCCAATACCACCAACAGTTCTTCGCTCTATAGGGATCTCCCCCTTTAAGTGAGTCGTCCAGCATACCCCCAAGACCAAGGGGTCCCCTGTGACTTATCCCGACGTTCCCTTCGTGGGCAGTGGATTATCCTTTCGACGCTATCTATCACCAAGTCTTCCTCTATCTCAATGAACGCGTGGCGTCCCCCTACTGTACCCTCTACATCATCGATCACCACACTTGGGACGAACTCGAAACATCCGACACTCCCCCCGTCGGTATACAACAAGGAGAGGACCTTCACGGATACCAAGGACTAGCAGGAGAGTTATTCCCACACCCCCAGTTCTACCCGTAGAGCAGAATCAACCGCCTCTTTTACCCTCTCGTTAGATTCGCCACAACCTGAGAAGCCTAAGTCAGGCAAACGTCCGTGGTAGACGTTACATTAAGACCAAGATCCACCGTGGCCAATCTCCAGACAACCAAGGACTACTGGGTACCATTCAGACCCTACCACATCGACAGGAGAGGAGAACGGAACGTACCCAAAAGATATCTACAATCCGCATTTTGGAAAGACGACGCGGAAGATCCAGGCTACGTCACCTATTACTATAACCGACAGAATCAGCAACAGATTATACCAGTAGAGTTCAACTTCGAGAACACCTGCTGGACCGAAATCAAGTGGGACGACCTCCACAACAAATACCAAATAACGCGACCCGCAACCTCCAGCCTCAACCTCGACATCACAGTCAACAACGTAGTAACCAGAGACCAGTGGGGTATCATCGACGGACAAGAAGAAGAACCAGTCCGATCTCCCACACCTAAAACCCCAGCACCGTCTCCCTCACTCGCAAGCAACCCCGAAGAAATTCGGATCGTCAAAGACGAAACAGAAGAAACTACCCTAGAGGAAATCGCTAAGTCCATCCCCACCGACATGTCTCAAACGATCACACAAGAGACCCATGCCAAGACAGCACTGTTCAAAGAATCAGACAATCAAGGACCTCCGGGAGGAGACCCGGAAGACAAAACAACGGAGGAGGAGGAGGAGACGATGGGGGACAACCTATCAACACCGCCCAGATCCCAAACAACGCAACCACTGACAAATTTATAGGAAAGGAACCAATGGTGTTCACAGGAGACCGCGACAAAGCAGAAGCGTTTCTCACACAATGGAAACGATACGTGGGAGTCAACTTCGCAAACCGAAGCCTACAAATCCCTTACGTCAAAGCAATGATGTTCCTCACCTACATTCAAGGACCACTAGTCGACGAATGGACCACAGAAACCCAGAAGTGGCTCGACGGACACATCGATCGATACGACGCATGGCTATGGGCAGGAGTAGAACTGGCCTTCAAGCGACAATTCCGCGACAACATGGAGCAGGAGAGGGCCAGACTGGAACTGGACAGAGGGTTCAGAATGACAGGAACCGACATAGACGGCTACGTCACTAAATTCGAGAAACTGGTCCGACAGGCTGACTACCGTCTAGACGAACCCCTAGTCCTGGACAAATTCACCAGAGGACTACCGATGGACCTCTACCGAAACACATACCAGTTCCACAGCCCCCACACCTACCAACAATGGAAGGCCACAGCCATCGAGCAACAAAAGCGGTACATCCACATGAAGGCCAGAACGGATGGGTTTGGAAGACAACCACAAACCAACGCACGCCCCAAACAAGGGCAACCAGCGCGCTTCCAACCTCCCACAAGGCAGCAAGGATGGCAGCAATACCGCAGTCACCCAGACGCGATGGATACTACCCCAGGAAGAATCCGCGCTAGAGTCGCAGGATCAGAAGAAGCAAACCCTAACAACCCCCAAGAGTGGAGAGACTACACTCAAGGACGACCACCGTTTGCACCTCGAGGAGGGTTCCTGAGCAGAGGACGTGGGGGACGAGGAATATTCAACAGCAGGGACGTTACCTGCTATAACTGCAACCAGAAGGGTCACTTCTCACGAGAATGCACACAGCCACGCCAACCGCGCAACCGCGGAACGCTCCAAGGAAGAACCGCCTACATAGAAGGAAGTACCCTTCCGCTCCACAGAGCGTCGTAGGGGAACCACTCATCAACCTCGACGAACCCGCACAAGCAAACAGCGGCACCACCTCTCAGCAGCGAGTAGAAGACATAATGGGCAGAATTGCGAACCTAGAGGAGGAAGGAAGAGAGATGTTCGCCAGAAACATGGCAGGGAATCCGGATTTTCAGGACGCCTGAACCCAACGGCCTGGGTGAGGGCAGTCAATTGTAACTCGTCGTTCATAATGCGCTATCGATCTATGCATGTTCCAGTTTCGATCCGCACGAGTTACTTCATGGCCGAAAAGAAAGCACTAGTCGACTCCGGAGCAACAGACAATTTCATACACCCGGACTTCATCAAAAGAATGCGCCTAGGAACCAAAGAACTAGAATGCCCCCGAAACATCTGGAATATAGATGGGACACACAACAAAGGAGGGAAAATCACCCACTACATTGACCTAAACATCCAGACTGACGGGAAACAGAAAGACATTAGGTTCTTGGTAACCAACGTAGGAGGGGAAGACCTCATACTAGGGTACCCCTGGCTGGCCATGTTCCAACCCAGGATCCAATGGGCGACAGCCACCTTAGACACCAAACAATACCCCATCATACTACGAACAACAAACCCCCGACGTCTAAACCTCACAGAAATACGACGACTCATCACCCAATATACGGACGACGCCTCTCAGCAAAAATATCAAGAGCTAGAAGAAGAATCCCTCCCGGTGCACCTCCGAACTACGGCAACAGAAATGGCGATATCAGCACAACAATACACGGAAAAGAAGGAAATACCCGCAGAATACCAAAGACACGCAAAAGTATTCAGCGAGGAAGAATCCCACAGATTCCCCCCGTCCCGACCATGGGACCACGCCATAGAACTCAAACCAGACGCACCAGACACCATCGACTGCAAGATATACCCGGTAAACCAAGCAGAAGACAAGCACTAAAAGAATTCCTAGATGAACAATTGGCCAAAGGGTATATACGACCCTCCAAATCTCCGTACGCATCCCCTTTCTTTTTTGTCAAAAAGAAGGACGGAAAACTACGCCCGGTACAGGACTATCGAACCCTGAACAAATGGACCATACGCAACCAATACCCACTCCCGCTGATCCCAGAGCTAATCGCAGACTTGAGCGGCGGATGGATATTCTCCAAATTCGACGTACGATGGGGGTATAACAACATACTGATCAAGGACGGAGACCAAGGGAAAGCGGCATTCAAAACCAAACATGGGTTCTTCGAACCACTGGTAATGTACTTCGGAATGACCAACTCCCCATCTACGTTCCAAACAATGATGAACCACATATTCAAACCCCTCATCGAATACCACGAAACCAAACGGACAATAATCCGAGTATATATGGACGACATCGGAGTCGCAACTGCCTCAACAGAACAAGCACACACCGAAGCAGTACACGACATACTGGACCTACTGGAACAACACGACCTATACCTGAAACCGGAGAAATGCACCTTCCACTCTTCTTCCCTCGATTACCTGGGGGTAATCATTGAAAAGGGGGTGATCCGCATGGACCCCGTCAAAATTTCAGGCATCAAAGAATGGCCAACTCCAAAAACCATAAAGCAAGTACGATCATTCTTGGGATTCTGTAACTTCTACCATGCCTTCATCAGAAATTTTGCCACGCATGCACGACCCCTCAACAAACTAACTCGAAAAGACACGGAATGGCAATGGGGAACGGAACAACAACAGGCGTTCGACAAACTCAAAGGCCTAGTAACAAGCGAACCGGTACTCAAACACCTGGAACTAGACAAACAGTTCGAAATGGAAGTAGACGCCTCAGGATACGCAGTAGGAGCGGTACTCCTCCAACGGGATGCGGACAACAAACGACACCCCATTGCATTTTACTCAAACACCCTGAACGCAGCCGAAAGAAACTACGACATCTACGACCTGGAACTCCTCGCAATTGTGAAAGCCCTGCGCAACTGGCGACAATACCTCGCTGGCTCACCACACAAGATCAAAGTCTTCTCCGACCACATGAACTTATTGTATTGGAGATCCCCACAAAAGATCAGCAGACGAGTGGCAAGGGAAGTACTGGAACTATCGGAGTACGACGTCGAGATTCACCACATTAAAGGCACGGCGAACGGAAGAGCAGATGCCCTGTCACGACGACCGGACTACGACCAAGGAGAAAATGACAACGAACACGTCACAGTGCTACCAGACCACATCTTCGTTCGAGCAAACGTCATCGATAAACCACAGAGGACCCCACTCGCACAGGAACAACCATCGATACCTTAGAAATGGGAACGACATACCCGGTATACACCCAAGACCAACAAACGATCAAAAGATGGGTAGACCCGCACAGACTCAAAAGAATCGAAGGGACATGGTACAAAGATGGAAGACGCGTAGTAACAGGGGACCTACACGAACGACGACGTATCATCCAGGTACACCACGACCCACCGGTACACGGACACCCGGGGATCAACCGAACAATCAAAATGGTGGAACGATATTACTGGTGGCCAGGTCTACGGCAGGAAACTCAAGATTACGTCAAAGGATGCGCCGACTGCCAGAGAATCAAGGTCAATAACCGACCTACGAAGGCCCCTCTACAGCCAATATTCCCGAAACCGGAAGCAACCCCGTTTCAAACCATAGCGCTCGACTTCATCACCAAATTACCACAATCGGAAGGATGCGACTCGATACTGACGGTCACAGACCACGACTGCTCAAAAGCAGCCATATTCATCCCATGCCTAGAGGAAATCACGGCAGAAGGAACCGCAGCCCTGTACGTAAAACACGTATTCACCCGATTCGGACTACCGTCACGTATCATCAGTGACCGAGACCCCCGATTCGCCTCCAAGTTCGTGAGAGAACTATGCAAGATACTGGGCATAGAACAGAATATCTCCACAGCTTATCACCCTCGCACAGACGGCCAGTCAGAGCGCACCAACCAATGGCTGGAACAATACCTCAGATTCTGGGTCAACGAACGACAGGATAACTGGACCGGATACCTCCCAATGGCCGAATTCACACACAACAACTGGCCTAATGAGGCGACAAAGGAATCCCCCTTCAACCTCCTTATGGGATACAACCCACGAGCCGACTGGACGGACCGCCCCTCACCGATCCCTCAAGTAGCACTACGCCTGAAACAGTTCAGAGAGGCTAGAACACGCGCCCAGGAACTGATGATCAAAGCGCAGCAGGGCTGGATCAAACACAAAGATACGCCCAAATACCAAATTGGGGACTTAGTATGGCTAGAAGGCCGCCACCTACGTACCAACCAGCCAACCACAAAGCTTGCACCCAGAAGACATGGACCATTCCAGATCATCCAGGTGATGTCCGCAGTCAATTATCGCCTAGAACTTCCCACGCAGTGGAGCATCCACCCAGTATTCCACATAGACCTTCTGACCCCCTATCGCGAAACTCCCACACACGGCCCCAACTATCAGCGCCCACCACCGGAACTGGAAGGAGACGAAGAAGAATACGAAGTCGAGAAGATTCTAGACTCTCGGCGATTCGGCAGAACCAAGAAACTGCAGTATTTGGTAAAGTGGCGCGGATACCCGGATTCCGATAATCAATGGGTCTCGAAGGATGATGTCTTCACTGATGAAGCGATAAGGGAGTTCAAACATTTGAACCCCGCTAGGGAAGTGCATATAAGCACAGGGAAAACCCAAGAGACGTCCCCATCTCCTTCCCTCTCTATCCCCCACACTCATGTCCCAATCCCCAGTACAAGTTCACTATGTCCTCGACGACCTGCTCCCCATCTCAGTCCAGCCGACCCTCATCGTACAGAACGCCCCAACACTATCACCCATGTCGCTTCCCCAGCCCCTTCAACCAGCAGGAAGTCGTCCCTCTTCGCCCGTACCATCCCTTCTTCCTTCGCCAAGCCCTACAGCCGTACATTCACGGACCTCTTCGGCGCAAGGTTACGTCCCGACGCGACCTCCGTCCCGTCAAGACCAGACTACGGTACAAGAAGATCGAGAGTACAACCGGTACTTGTCGGAGGAGCATTGCCCGATCAATCACCATATCACGTATGGGACTCACCTCACGGTTACTCACGACGAAACCCCGCCAGTATGCACCACCGACGGGAGACCAATGCGTGCTCCGAAAGCTTCTCGATCCGCGCTCCGCCGATATCAGGCGGAGGAACACAGTCCGGTTTCCCGATCTCGGGTGGAAACTCCGCCACCCCACGGGTACCAACACAACAGGGGAGTCCATTACATCCCGTTCCAGATACGCGACGCTCAGGGGAGGCTGCACCCAGCTCGCTATACGCAGCTCGTGTTCACGGCAGACCCCTTCGTACTCGCCTACCGACAGGGCAGCGACCAGCAGTACGGAAAGTCCGTACATGCCGCTGTAAGGACGTGAGGGTCCTAGGTGAGTTCGAAGGCGGAGGTGTTCCACTCCAAGAGGAAGGGGGTAGAGGAGAATCAGTGAAAGTTTTCCTTCGAGTGCCCGCGGTTGGGCCTGACTTCCGGGATTGTCACACTGAGTTAGAGGGGGAAAGTAATGTCTGAATTTTTCATTTGATTGATTGGATTGAATGTCCTGGCACAAAGTAAAGATCCTGTTTAAATACAAGAGGGCTGTACTTAAAGAGGAAAAGGAAAGGGAAGCTAATGAGATAAAGGAACACCGAGAAAGGATGCGTGGCCGAAGAGATCGATAGTCCGAAAATGGATGGTTTCGGGCTCAGCCGGAATGCTGGCCTTACACCTCCTGGGGGGTCAAAATCTTGACCGTCCCCGGTCAAGCTACATCTAAGAAAAAAAAAATCGTGTTTCAGCGTCGAAAACAAAGAAATCGTAAGCTAAAACGGTCGTGGGAAAGGTGGCGTCGTGCACGAAGATAAAGTAATCGAATAACTGGGGCCTACACCTGCAAGCGTCGCCGAGTCGCGAAACCTACACCTTCGGGATCGAAAATGATGAGATTGTCGATTGGAACGGGAGTGGGAAGAGTAAGGGAAAGGGCGGCGTCGTGCGTGAAGAGGAAGCCGCGTGTCTTCGGCTTGAGCTTGCGAACGTCTTCGTGTGCCGAGAAAAGTCTTGAACTTGAAGCCTGGCCTCCGGGGTCGAAAACGAGGCGTGCGGCGCGGGGCGTGTACTGTCCGAGTTGGAGCCGATGCGCGAGGTTGTTGCCTGTCTTGTAACCTGGGGTGCTGTTCTGACTGTTGCCGGTGTCTTGATTCTTGCTCCAGAGCTTGCTCGCGTGGGTGAGAAGAGTTGCCGAAACGTTGATGAGTGTCGAAACGAGGACTGCTGCCGTGACGAGAGCGAATGCGAAGCCGAAATGAATAGAAGTACTGGAGAGTCGAGGCGAGGGTGAGGAGTGGAAGAGACAGAGACGAGGCGCGAGCACCGGCAGCTTGATCGACGAGACTTCGTAAACTTCAAGCGGGGTGGAAACTGAGCCGATCGTCTTGAGTTCGGGACGTCGTTGCGGTAGCGTCGAATGGGGCGAAATGGGCGCGTTTGGCGGTGTTTCGGATGACGCGGGAAGGAAGGGAACGGGTTCGCCTGGCGACGACAAGGGTAACTCGGGGTGACTCAGCGTGACGACGTCAGCAGCAGACACGAGGGTAGACGATTCCAGTTCGCAAGGCCTAGACAGCTGACTGAGAGATTCCAACAACGACGATGGCTGATCAGGCGACGGAGCAACAGGAAGGGAGCCGAGCGACGAAATCTCCTGCAGAGGCGAAGACGAAAGGGGTGAAGATGAAAGGGGTGCGAGCGTCTGGTCGGGAGGAAGCGATAGCGCGCACGCAGGCAGGCCAAGCTTCGGCAGGGGCAGAGACATCGACGTGGACTCGGGCTCAGGTTGATCATCTGTTGTCGATTGTGTGGGGGAAGGCAAGTACGTGGACAAAGTCGGAGACGAAGACAGGGGCGTGGACACGAAATTGTCGATAGCCGAATGAACGTGCGAGGGGGTGGGCAGTGTATGAATGGAAGGGAGCAACGTGGGCGCGGGCTGATCGACAGTCGCCGAGGACAGGTACTCGACATCAGACGAGATCGGCATGGAAAAGGGTGCGAGCGTGGGCGAAGACAAAGGTGTAGACGAGATCTCGGGGACGTCAGCAGCCGAGTGTGCGAGCAAGGAATCATGGGACGGGGTAGGAGAGACCGAGGGTAGCAACGTGGACGTGGTGATCGGAAACGTGGGCGCAGAGATGGGGTCGTTATCAGTAGCCGAATATACAAGTGACGGAGTATGAGACCGAGGGGAAGCCGAGGGGAGCAACGTGGACGAAAACGTGTGCGCTGTCTCGGGCAGATCGAGCGTCACCGAAGGCGCTTGCGTGTGCTGAGATTCCGAAGGCAGGATCAAAGGATGGGGGAAGTCTGAGTCTGGCGTCGAGTATGAAGGTGGAGAGAGCTCGTCGGGGGTGGTGGTTGTCTCAGCGTTCGAGGCGATGGCGCACGTCACTGCTCGGAAACCGTAGGCATCTCGAGAAATGGGCTCTACGATGGGCTGCTCGCGTCTAACGATCGGGGGCTCGAACTGCTTCACATGCGACCAAAATGAGGAGCCGTCATACGCAAACGCTGCTCGTGCGCAAACGAAAACATCTTCGAAGTGGAAGGGGATGTCGGATGGCTGGAATGGGTTCTTGCTGATAAGACGAGGCCGGAGGACCTCGCGATCCTCGGAGTGAAATCCGTACCAAAACGCTGCGTCGCGTTCTTCTTCCGATAGGTGGCCAGAATGTACCAGGGGAGCACTGTAGCATAGAAATTGTCGGTAGTACTGTAGCACGTCGTCCTCGCAATACATCCGCTTTCTGGCCGAGTCTTGAACGTAACTGCGCAGCTTCTGTCTCATGATCTGGTGCCGTGGTGTGGGATTGCCGAAGATGTTAACGAGGGATTGCCGAAACCGGGGCCAGTCGCGTGAACGAAATCCGTCTAGCGATCTCCAGAAGTCGCGCAATGAGGGGGCTACGTAGCGAATGATTACGTCGACTCTCTGCGGGTCTGTCAGTGCACGGCCGTACGCTAGGCCTTCGTATTCCTCCAAGAAATCCTCGAGCGTGTCTGTGCATCCCGAAAAGTAAGGTGCGAACTTTGAGCGAGGTGATGGCATCGCTGCCGGTCCGATCCGTGGTGCGTACGGGTCATCATCCTCATCGTCGTAATACATCCTCGTGATGCGTATGTGAGATGGTCGAAAAGAGGAATGAAATGAGAGACAAGACGAGCGTGGAGGATGCGAAATCGAAGGGGGGCGAATGCGCGAGTTCGGAGATTGGAACGGGAGGGTGATCAAAGCAGATAGAACGAAATCGAAAGGGATCGAAGGGGACTGAAGGGAACAAACAAGGGAATGACGAAGTGGACAAGCGTAATCTAAAAGTGGATGAGAAGGTGGGACGAAGATCGAACGTGAACGAAGGGATGGATGGTATGGATGGAAGGAGACCGAGAACGACTAGATCTTGACGATGATAACGAGGCGGGGGACGAATAACTTGGGCTTGACTTGAGCGAGCGTCGTAGACTGGAGGAGACTGATTGACATTTGCGTAGGTCACCAGAGGCGACCGAAAAGAAAGTGAAAAGGTTGAAGGTTGAAAGGGGGGATGGAGGGGGAATCAACTGACTCCGCCTCACTGGGGCAGCCAATGTGTAAGGACGTGAGGGTCCTAGGTGAGTTCGAAGGCGGAGGTGTTCCACTCCAAGAGGAAGGGGGTAGAGGAGAATCAGTGAAAGTTTTCCTTCGAGTGCCCGCGGTTGGGCCTGACTTCCGGGATTGTCACACTGAGTTAGAGGGGGAAAGTAACGTCTGAATTTTTCATTTGATTGATTGGATTGAATGTCCTGGCACAAAGTAAAGATCCTGTTTAAATACAAGAGGGCTGTACTTAAAGAGGAAAAGGAAAGGGAAGCTAAATGAGATAAAGGAACACCGAGAAAGGATGCGTGGCCGAAGAGATCGATAGTCCGAAAATGGATGGTTTCGGGCTCAGCCGGAATGCTGGCCTTACACCGCGCCCGACTACGACCACCCAAGCCCCGCACCATACACAGACGACGATCTGATCTTTCTGGATCAGAACAGCAGCTACCGCGAATCCGTCGACGCCGCCCTTTTGGGCATGAAGGACCTCTCGGTCACAGCGGAGATACACCGCTACCGATGTCTTCAGGCGGGGTACGCCGCCAAGGAGGAGGAGTTGTGCAAGAAGGTGGAGGAGCTCGAGAGGATCGGGATCACCCGACGACAGTGCGTACTGCGCCTAGAGCGCGCGAACGCCATCAAGCGCATCGAAGACGAGAGGGACTCTTACCGTCCCGGAGCGGAGGAGGGTCAGAGGATAGCCACCATAAGGGAGGTCTTAGAGCGTGGTCGGTCTGGGGCCCGATCCTGAAAAGGGGGTGATGTTACGTTCGGCCCGGAAGTGGACACTGACGTCAAGGGTATGACACCGCGTCAGCAGTATATCGTCATGGACTTGTAATCAGTCAGCCGGGTAAGCTCCGGCGCATGTGATTGTGTACGATAACGGATCGGATCATGACTCGGACTGTGACTCATACTAGGATAGCTGTACTAGGGTTCACGGTACTTACGCTATTGGCTAGTACGGATTGGAGCGGCGCTTGAAAGCCCGCACGTAACTGTATAAGTAGAGAGCTGTGAAGACCAAGAACGGCATCTTGGTCTTCTTCCAATACCACCAACAGTTCTTCGCTCTATAGGGATCTCCCCCTTTAAGTGAGTCGTCCAGCATACCCCCAAGACCAAGGGGTCCCCTGTGACTTATCCCGACGTTCCCTTCGTGGGCAGTGGATTATCCTTTCGACGCTATCTATCACCAAGTCTTCCTCTATCTCAACGAACGCGTGGCGTCCCCCTACTGTACCCTCTACATCATCGATCACCACACTTGGGACGAACTCGAAACATCCGACACTCCCCCCATCGGTATACAACAAGGAGAGGACCTTCACGGATACCAAGGACTAGCAGGAGAGTTATTCCCACACCCCCAGTTCTACCCGCAGAGCAGAATCAACCGCCTCTTTTACCCTCTCGTTAGATTCGCCACAACCCGAGAAGCCTAAGTCAGGCAAACGTCCGTGGTAGACGTTACACTGCGGGTAAAAGGCGGGGTGTGGGAATAACTCTCCTCCTAGTCCTCGATATCCGTGGATATTGTCGCCTTGCTGGAGTCCGGGGGGTGGGGTCGGTGATAACTCGAGTTCGTCCCACTGTGGGTGGTCGATGGTGTATAAGACGCAGTAGGGAGTCGCTACGCGTTCGTTGAGATAGAGATAGACTTTATGGCAGATAGCGTTGAGGGGATAATCCACTGTCCACGAAGGGAACGTCGGGATAAGTCACAGGGGACCCCTTGGTCTTAGGGTATGCTGGACGACTCACTTAAAGGGGGAGGACCCTATAGAGCGAAGAACTGATAGTGGTATTGGAAGAAGACCAAGATGCCGTTCTTGGTCTTCGCGGTTCTCTACTTATACAGTTACGCGCGGGCTTTCAAGCGCCGCTCCAATCCGTACTAGCCAATAGCGTAAGTACCGTGAACCCTAGTACAGCTATCCTAGTATAAGTCACATTCCGAGTCATGATCCGATCCGTTATCGTACACAATCACATGCGCCGGAGCTTATCCGGCTGACTGATCACAAGTCCATGACAATATACTGCTGACGCGGTGCCATACCCTTGACGTCAGTGTCCACTTCCGGTCCGAACGTAACAATGTGAGACCGGTTGATGTTGGTTGAGTTGCAGTCCATGGACCGGTCTTAACTGGTCCTTTCAAGAACCGGTCTACCACCGGTCTACAACAAGAATAAATGTGTGTATTCTTCTAAATAGCTACAAGTAATTACATTCTCTACCAAATCTAATCTACCTCAAACATGTCATAGCACCACAGTACCGTGGCGCTGTCTTAGCATGACGGTGCCGCATCGGAGTTGTGGCACGACAGTGCCAGGTTGCTGCAGCACCGTGTTGGTGTCGAAGGACCAGGGCGCGGCGCCATTGTCAGTGTCACAGTGTCACGACACTGCATTGCTGCGGTGCGGCGTCGGTGTCGTGGCATGACAATGCCGTGTCGGTTCAGTGTCGAAGCACCGCGGCGCCGTGTTGCTGCAGCGTGGCATCAGTGTCGTGGCGTGATGATGCCGTGTTGGTGTCGAAACACCAGGGTGCCGTGTCGGTGTCGAAGCAGTCGGTGTCGCAGCGTCAAGGCGCCGTTGCTGCGGCGCAGCGTCGGTGTCGTGGCATGACAATGCCATGTCGGTGTCGAAGCACCAGGGCGCCATATAGGTGTTGCAGCGTCGGTGTCGTGGCGTGACGGCGCCGTGTCGGTGTCGAAGCACTAGGGCGTGGCATGGCATCAGTGTCGCAGCGTCAAGGCGCGGTGTCGATGTCGTGGCGTGACGGCCGGCGTCGTGGTAATGTTTTAAAACCTAGAGAAGAAAAAAAAAACATTAGTTAGTTTAGTAAAATGATAAGGAAAAAGAACGTAGTTTGTTTGAGGGTCATCGAACAATGCAGTCGACGAGCGACATTGTGGTTGTTTGGTTGGTTGTTGATGTTGCAGCTGGTCCAGTGATCTGCGTGTCCATTGAAACTCAGCAAGTGTCAAAGACCGATTGCAACCAGTCTCAACCGGTCTTTTGGCAGTCTGTTGATGATTTGAATTGTTGATAGACTGCAACTGGACCTTGCTAGAACTACATGCAACTGCAACTGAAAGTCCAGTTGCCACCAGTTGGGTCCAGTTGGGTCCATGGTCTTTTTTCAGTCCATAGGACAGGACTTCGAAACACTATCCACGAGGGTGTTCCTCAGATCCAACATCTTCTGGAGCTGAGGTAGGAAGGGGCTACCTTCCTGAAGCTTGGCATTTGCCAAGCCCACCCACAAGTTGAAGGTGGCCATGGAGCCAACCTGACCATAGAGGTGATCTAGCTGCTGGTATTTATCATGGATGGACGCTTGGGTACAGTGTAGTGTTGGGGAAGTTTGGTTTGGTTTGGTTTGGGCCAGTTTTGGCCAAACTGGAAACCGAACCGTTTAATTTTCACCAAACTGAACCCAAACTGAACCCAAACCGCTCCAAACCGTTCCAAACCATTCCAAACCATTTCAAACCGATTAAAAAAAGTTATTTTAAATTGCCTCTTAATCGGTTTGGTTCAGTTCAAACCGAGTTTAAACCAGTTAAGACCTGGTTTAAACTTAATTTGACACCAAAAACATGAAATATTTTTAATAATAATAAATTTAACCATTTATTTTGGTTCAAACTCAGTCAAACTTGGTTTAAATTTGGTTTGAACAAACCAAACCAAACCATTTAAGGACAAAATATAAAATAATTTTTGATAATTTTTCTTAATCAGTTTGGAACAGTTTGGGAATGGTTTGGGGGTCCCAAACCCCAAACCAAACCATTTGGTTTATTTTCAGAAATTTCCAAACCCAAACCGATTAAACAGTTTGGGTTTGGTTCAAACCGAGTTTGGATCGGTCTGAGACCGAACTTCCCCAACACTAAGGCAGCAGAAGCCAGGAACCAGCACCCCTTACATAACCCCCATCATTATGTAAGCATGGGACAAATCTTAGGTAGCGACAAGTGGTGGGCACAAAAATACGGAAACGTGAAGGGTAAAAGTACTACTTAAAGAGACTGTTTTATTTGAGCAACCATCTCTGGAGGGAGTGTCCTATGGCCATGATATTTACAATTTGCAGCTCCATCTTCATCGCTTTCAAAGTCCTGGACTTGAGGCTCAAGGTTGAACCTTTGGCAGAAACTTGCGAGTTCAGGATCGATGTCCTCCCTGCTCGAATCCTGGCCTCTTCCTGTCCATCATGTGAGTGGGCTCTTGCCTCTGGTCATACCCTAAACCATCCGTGATCGCTAAGAAACAGTCTACGGTGAGCGCAGGATTTGGGGGGTGTGAAGCATCACAAGCGGTTGTGCAGGCATCCGCAGGGCGTGAGATGTCGTATGTAGGTTCGTGGTGGTAGCGAACACTTCGGTGTAGAAGGGCTAGTGCCGCACGCAAGTGCGGCGAGGTCGGGAAGGGAGATGGGGTCGATCGGTCACAGGTGGTCGGAAATGGTCGCGCACGCTTCGGCGCGGCGTGAAACTTGGTATGGGTGGCCGCCGGGGTTGGGAATGCGTCGGGTTTGAGTCGCTAAGGCCGCGCGTGAGTGCGGCGCACTGGGGAATGCAAGGGATGAGCTTCACTGAGCTCAAAAATCTGAGGGGAGAAGTCTACTATTAGAAGTCTGAGGTGTAAAGTTGTAAATACATGGCCTGTATACTAAGGAGTGTAGGCTAAGGAAAGAGGGTGAATTAGATAAACAGGGGAAAGGGGGAAGCTAAAACGCGAAGGGAAGAGTGAGGAAGCGCAAGGCCGAGCGCACACAGAGCGCAAGAATGTGGTGAAGCACGGGAACACGGTGCTTAGAAAGCATACAGAGCACGGACGAGTGCAGAAAGCATAGAGAATGTTAGAAACTGCAAAAAGCACAATTTCACCGGCCAGGGAGAGTGCTGGCGTATCACCGGACTGGTGCGATGCTCACCTGCTTCAATGTGGCCAGGTTCTGCCACAGGGGTTGTTGCGCCCAATGGATGCAAGGCATGATGTGTGACATGCCATTTCAGCATTGTGGATGCAGGCCAGCTATTTACGGGTCTTCCGGGGCATTTCCTGGGGCCCTGTTGCTCGATAGACAGGTTTCTCACTCGACGGTCTGCTAGGATTACATCAGATTTTTAGGTCACGTGACGGGACAAATCCATCGGAGATGGTTTTCGACATTGTTCCCTTTAGCATGAAAACACGAAAAAATTACTTTTTACAAATAAAAGTTCCTGTGCCCTACTGTGCCACCAATTCTGAGAAATTTTAAAAACCCTTTCTAAAAGTGAGAGCCAAGGGAGTCTTCTAACATTCTATTAGAACAGAATCTCTGAAAACAGTGCAATGCAGGAGGAGTAGGCTCTGCAATTGTGGGGGCAGAATGGCTTATATAAGGGGTGCTGGTTCCTGGCTTCCGCTGCCTTAGTACAGCGCCATGGACTGAATACCAGAGAGGACCTCCGATGTCACTGATAAAAATAGGAGGCCAGTAATGACCTCTTCCTGCCTTTCCCACATGGCCATCATAGCTAGTCCTTCCTGGTTGGGACCAGTGGGACCAGCTGGGACAGTGGGGTGCTGGGGGACGGGGCCCACATCTGAATGAGTGAGGTGGTGCTAGTGCATACCAGGGGTAACCCTGGGGTATTTTTGTTGCTACCCTTACCCTTACCCTCCAAAACCCTTACCCTTCTCAAGGGTAGGGGTTGATGGAGGGTATGAGAGTCCCAACCCTTACCCTTCTATACCCCTACCCCAACCCCCAGGGTTTGGTCAAGGGTTCACTTGATACTGTCAATGATACAGTGTCCACAATATTTTTTAAGGGACAAAAAACTGGTATCATAGATGGAAAACACTTCATGAAGTCTGACTTTCAATCCTTGTACCCCTCAGAGGTGAAATCTGAGATTTCATAGTACCCTTTCCCTGACCCTTCAAAACCCCTGACCCTTGAGTAAGGGTCAGGGGTTTATGGAGGGTATGAGATTTCCAACCCTTACCCTTACCCTTTCATACCCTTACCCCCAACCCCCAGGGGTTTGAAAACCCCTGGTATGCACTAGGTGGTGCCTGCACCCATTCATCAGCATAAGGGAGGAGAACGTGGATGACCACGACTGCCAACTGGTACCATCCAACTTGGCAAGGGTGATGGATGGAGGGAAGACAAGGTGGAAAGACATTTGAGATGTTTGTAAATCTGGTTCTGAGGAGCAGTCAGAACCAGCCCAGATCTTGGTAGGTGTCACGATCACGTGACACTTCCCACGAACAAGTTTCCCGTTTCGGATTTCCGACCCAGACTCGACCTAGCCCCTGCAGAATGGTTATATCTAGAGATCAGCTTATCTGATCTTTCTGTGGTATCGTTCTATGTTTCATCCCTGACTCCTTCCGTGTTCTGGATCCTTCTAGGCTTGTTTAAAATGTGCTGGCACTTATTGCCAGCAAGACTGATTTGCTGGCACTCTGCTGGCACTTGCGTGGCCCTCAAGAAAAGGTATAGAAAATACTAGACAATACAGTATAAGTAGAAGGGTAGGGTAGCTTGTATCGGCATCTGAGTCTCCTAATAATATAGCCCACAAAGCTAGTTGTTGGAGTGAAAGGTCAAAGTCAAGTCCGCTTTCAAGCTTAGCTAAGCACCGGCAGTGCCCGGACCGGCCCACTAAGCGCGAATCCAGCTGAGTACTCGCGAACGATCCGGGTGATTGTAACAGTAGGGAAGATAGAGTCCAGCCATAGGAGCGCTATAACTCCATAACACATAGGGTGTCATGCCTCAAGTTTGTGTGACTTGGATTTGTACTATAGTAGTGGAATCATTTGTTATGATGGCTGCCTTATACCATGTTCTCCTAGGCCCAAATGTTACTAAGGGCGGATAGTCATGCGCGATGCCATAGGTTTTGAGCAAGAAGGATCAGAGGAGCATTTTCCAGCGAAGGACGCTCTGAGTCCATTGAAGGCTGGGGCTATCCAAGAACTATAGTAAAGGGTAGTACTCTAGAGAGGAGCCAACAGCGAATTCCAGAAGTGATGATAGGGATCAACTCCCATAACAATCATGACTGTCGTCTGTGGAGTCTCTAGGACAGACCAGTAGGGGTCTTAGTACTAAGTATCTAGAATAGTGATACATGCCATGCAGCGAATCCTGCACAAAGGGAGCGAATACTTCTCCTGGCAGAGGTCTACTCATAGCTACTATGTAGATACCATTATAGTATAGTAGTGTCTCCTAGTTGTGTCAGAGGGAGTCATCAGTAAGTTGACATGTTACTGCCAGGGATTTCCCAACTTTCTGCTTGTGCACCAGCAGGAAACCAGTGCAAGTTGGACAAGTTGGCAAGTTAAATGTAGAGTGTTTCCAAGATATTGTTTAATATCATCTTAATTTGAATAAATAATAAAATAAGTTATTTTTATTGTTAATTATTAATACAGATGTTATTGCTAAATTTAGTCACACAAGTATAAAAATAAATTCATTTATTGCATAATTAAATATGTACAGTAAGTGCCTTGCCATCCTGCCACTGTCCCCGCCCCATCATCGTTGCTGTTGCTGGCGGTGTCTTGCGCGCCGTGTTGAGGTCGCGTCAAGGGGCCTTGTGAGCGGTGGCCCGGCGAGTGGCCGGTTGGGGTCGCGCCGTGTTGAGGTTGCGTCGTGGCAGCCGGCGGCGGTGTTGGGGTGACGTTGCTTGTGAGTGGCTTGCCGGCGTGATGGTGGCGTGGCGCGGTTGGGGTGGCATGGGTCGGGGGGCTGGGTCGTGACGTGGGTGACGATGAGCGAAAGAAGGAAAACAAGACAAAAGAAGAAAAACAACTTAACGAGGTAGTCGCGCAGGTGGTGTCGGTGGCAATGCGTTGGGTGCTTGTGAATCGCATTGGGAGTGCCGTCGTGGTGAGTTTTGCGTGTCACGACAGCATGGCGTCAGGGTGGGGCTTTCGCACAGCGAGGGTACTAGGGAGGTTGAGGGAGACGGGGCCATGAGCTTACATGTGGCGAGGCGGCAGGGTAGCTGCAGCAGTGACGTGGTCTGTGAGAAACAATACGGAAAAAAAGAGAAAAAAAAACATATCTTAGATCACTAGGCCGAAGCCGAGCTCGTCGTCGTCAGCTGGGGTCTTTGTGCGTCGCGACGGCATGACGTCGGGGCGGGGCTTTCCGCGCGGCGGGGTACTGGTGGTGGACGTTGATGGAGATGGGGCCACGAGCTTACGTGTGGCGAGGCGGCGAGGTAGCTGCAGCGGTAACGTGGTCTGTGAGAAACGATACGGAAAAAAAAAAGGAAAACATATCTTAGAGCAGTAGGCCGACCGAGCTCGTCGTCGTCAACCGGGGTCTTGCGCGTCGCGACGGCTTGGTGTCCAGGGGCCCCGGAGGGTGGTGAACTTGAGGTGCGACAGTGAGAAACGATGTAAAACAAAAGAAAGAAAAAAAAACTTATCTGGCTTGTCGTCCCCGTGGGTTGGTGACCATTGTGGTTGCAGCAGGGATTGTGGGTGACGAGATGCACGAAGTCGCGCCACTTGAAAAGTAAGGGTTGGACTGTTGTTGGACTGTTCATCCGGGAACAACCGAAAGTCCGAATAAACGCAAAGTTCAGCTGCAATTGTTTGTCTCCTCCCACCAATCTGCTCCATTCCAATGAACAGTCCGACCCTTACTTTTCAAGTGGCGCGACTTCGTGCATCTCGTCACCCACAATCCCCACTGCAACCACAATGGTCACCAACCGGGTGACGACGAGCCAGATAAGTTTTTTTTTTTTCTTGAAGTGTACATCCGTAGCTACAGCGTGTACTAATTTTCTTTTGCAGAGCCACGTTACTGCCGCCGCCTCGCCACACATCATCCCATAGCCCCCGCCGCCATCTTTTGCCTCAAGTTCACCACCATCACTCCACCATGCGAAAGCCCCCACCCCTGGATACCAAGCCGTCGCGACGCACAAGACCCCGGTTGACAACGACGAGCTCGGCTTCGGCCTACTGCTCTAGGATATGTTGTTTTATTTTTTCCCTGTATCGTTTCTCACACACCACGTCACCGCTGCAGTCACCTCGCCGCCTCGCCACGTAAGCTTATGGCCCCATCTCTATCAACATCCACCACCAGTACCCCGCCGCGCAGAAAGCCCCGCCCTGACGTCATGCCGTCGCGACGCGCGAAGATCCCGGCTGACGACGACGAGCTCGGCTTCAGCCTAGTGATCTAAGATTTGTTTTTTTCTTTCTCTTTTTTTCCGTATCGTTTCTCACAGACCACGTCACCACTGCAGCTACCTCGCCACCTCGCCACACGTAAGCTCATGGCCTTGTCTCCCTCAACCTCTACTAGTACCCCGCCGCGCGAAAGCCTCGCGCTGACGCCATGCCGTCGCGACACACAAAACTCACCATGACGGCACTCCCAACGCGATTCGCAAGCCCCGACGCATTGCCACCGACACCACCCGTGCGACTACCCACCTCGTTAAGTTGTTTCTCTTTTGTTTTTCTTCTTTCGCTCATTGCCACCCCACTCACCGCCCTCCTTGCCTCAATGCCGGCGCGCCACCCCGACAGCGCCCTCACCTCAACGCCGCCACCTCGACAGCGTCACCCAATCGCGCCCTCGCTCCAACACCGCCACCCCACTACGTCGCTGCAACACTGCAAGTCCCACCTTGCCACATCATGACCTAGGTCCCTGACCCATGCCGCCCCAACTGCGTCACGTCACCACCATGCCGGCGCGCCACTCACAAGCCCCATCGCGACGTCACCTCAACACCGCGCGCAAAACCTCGCGACCACCAACCCGCCGTGGGAGCAAGGCAAGCCCCATCTCACTAGTGACCTCAGACCAGCGACCCGCCACCCTGCTCCACCACCACGCCGGCCTGCTGCGCACAAGACTCCACGACTGTCAACCCACCCCGACACCACCGCAACACGAAGCCCTGCGTGCCACGTCACGACTCCGGCCCCACCACCACCACCTCGACCCTTGTGGCACCTTGGCTCTCACTGTAGTACTAGTAGCTTTGTAATTTATTTGATTCTGAATAAAATATTGTTTTCACATTCTATGATATGACAAATATGATGACAATATGATATGACAAATATGATGACAAATATGATATGATAAGTATGATGACAAATATGATGACAAATATGATATGATAAGTATGATGACAAATATGATATGATAAGTATGATGACAAATATGATGACAAATATTTAACTTAGAGGATATGCCTAATACTTGAGCTTGTATGACTTTCTGAACTTGTTCTGCTTGCTGGTCATCGCTCTGTAAGAAGCTTGTGAAGAATTAGACATGGCTTGTGGACTGGTCAACTTGCTAACTTGTGGGGGTTGTACAAGGTTGTACAAGGTGTCACAACCTTGTACAACCCATGACAAGCAGCCTGTCAAAATACTGATGGAAGGACTTCTGGGTTTGACTATTAACCAAGCCTTCACACCCCTTAAAGTGACCCAGGTATTAACTGAGTATCACCCAACCATTTGAGAGGCATATAGCTGCAAGGGTCTTCCCCTTTTGGCCTATGAAAGCACTTCCGGATGAAAATATTCTGGGGGAAATGTGTTAGTCAATATGGAGAGTGTGTGTGACAGCGAGAACAACAAACGTTTTGATTGAGAAAACGTTTACGAAGATGCATGGAGTGTTTTGATGTGTTTGCTAGGTATGCCAAATTCTCCGTGTCTGTATCTTTCTTCTGTCGCAAGTTCTAACACTTCGAGTCGTGTGTCTTCGTATCGAAGGTCAGCGTTGGGACTGGTAGTGAAAATACTGTCGTCGAAGTCGCGTAATAATCTTATTGTTTGTCTTCCGCGACTTCTAGAGAGGGACACGTATGCGTCAAATGGTGTTAAGTATCCTGTTGGCGGTTTGGTGAGGTCAACCAGAACACTTTCGATCATTTGACCCTGTGATTTGTAATCTGAGAAGGTGTACGCGGGTGTCAATGGTAACTGGCGTCGGTCAACAGAGAACCCAGTTTCCCCACCGAGATGAAATTTTCTATTCGAAGGGAAAATGGGAACAATCCCCATTGGCAAGCCGTTTAGTTTAGTTTTTTTGTTTGACTGTGGTTTGAACAAAACAGCGGCGGGGGGAAACTGGAGACGAATGGTGGTCGTGTTTGCGTCATCGAGAACTTCTCTCGGATCGAGAATAATGTCAGAGATGGTCCCTCGGGAGCCGTTGGTGAGATCGGCGTTTGGTGCTATGTTTTCCAGAACCATTGCTTTCATACCGACAGCTAAATTGATTTTGTTTGGTAAACGACTGGTGTCTTCCAGTCTCAGGTGAGCAATGACTATGCGTTCTGCGCGTGTCAGCGGTCGGTTTTCGGAACTGTCCAAGGCATATACAATGTAATGTCTTTGTCCGGTATTGCCACAATGACGAGTGACCATGGCCTCATTCCACAGCGTGCACACGCTGTTTTGTGGAGTAACCAGTATCACGTCGTTCCAAGGTGACTGAGTAAAGTCTGGAAGGTCACATTCTGTCGTCCCAAGTATTAGTTTACGCATCTCTGTTAGGTCGTCAGCTGTGCAGTCTCCTGTTTGTGAACGATCTAGGATGGCATTCCATATAGGATCCGAGATACGCATTTGTTGTTTCAGTTTGATAACGATGTCGAATTGGTCATACAGATTTTTCCCCAGGAGACAAAGTTCATTGCCACGTGGTGGAGTGGCATATAACTCTTTCCTGTGAGCTGCCACGGGAGGGAACTGGTGAAAGTCGCCAAGTAAAATGACATTCAGCCCGCCGAAAGGCGTGGGCGCATCAACGGTTTGTTGCCCGGCACGAACAATGCCTGTCACACATGACAGATGAGCAAGCAGTGGAGTAGTAAGCATGCTTTTTTCGTCAATCATCAACCACAACGTATTCATCATGTTTTTCTTTCTTCGATTCACAGCCTCTTTCGGTTGAGTGAGCCATCTGTCCGATTTCGGCGTTCTGAGGGGAAGGGCACCCCAAGTGTGTAGTGTTTGGCCGTCGATTAAACTGGCTGCTACGCCAGACATGGCTGTCTTTGCTAGCAATGAAGCGGCGCCGATGTCTGCAAAGGTTTGGGAGATCGCATTCAACAGCGCTGACTTGCCTGTTCCTCCTTGCCCATGGACGATCATCAAACGTTGAGGAGGGTTTTTGCTGTTCAAAAATGCTCGTAGATGGTTGGATACGATGTCATGAACCATGGTTTGTTTTTCGTTCAATCGTTGCATGCTCGTATGAGAATAGTGGTGAATTGAGTGTGTCTTGTCTTCGTGTATCATTTGTGATTGTATGCGCGTGTGTCGCGCTGTGTTCCCGTGTATGAATATGTGTGGCACTTACTGTACCAAGCTTGTCCGCCTCAGGTTTCCTTTACTGTAACAAGATGACACTGTCTTCGTGTCATGAAATGTCATTTTACTTTACTAGTACTGTACATGTATGAGTAGTACAAAAGGGCTCGAATGCGAGCCCCTAAATGTAATCATTTTTGCCCCTCCTTATTCTCGGGCATTCTCTCGTCGTCTGCGTTCGCTCGTAAATCACTCGTTTCATCATCATAAACCCACCTCCGCGTCCCATAACCTCACCAGGTTATGGGCCCTGCTGCTGTTAATTGAAACATCAGTAGCCCCTATCTTGTAAAACTTGAGTGTATGCCCCATTATATTGTCTAGACGCACTACTCTTGCTCGACATGACCGACGACCTGAGAACTATGGTTACGAAGTTAGTCGCGGACGGCTCGAATTGGGTAATGTACCGCGACAGGATGCTGTGGGCCATCGATTCGCGCGGCCTATCCGAACACCTCACCGAAGCGACCATCACCGCTACATATACAGCTGCTGGCAATGTCAATGGTTTGACTCCGGCCGTGCGGTGGCGCCTGGATCAAGCCGCCATCAAGCAGCTGATCGCAGTATCAATCCCGGACACTGTCTTCAATAATGTAAAGACTGGTGCATCTGCGAAGGATGTGTGGGATGAGTTGAAGAAGCTGTATGAAGGACGCACCACTCTCATCTTGGTGGACTTGAGGATGCGACTTCAGACAACGCGCTGCGCTGAGGAGGACAGTGTGCGTGATCACTTTGAGAAGTTGGCTAACTTGCGCCAACAGCTTGTGGCGATGGGCAAGTCCGTGCCCGATGACGAGTATGCGACGATCTTGATGGGATTGCTACCGTCATCGTATCAGTCGACTTTGACCTCAATAGCCGCTGCCGCTGAGATGAGCGGCACCACCCCTACTCCTGCTATAGTCACCAAGCTCGCCACAGATGAATATGACCAACGCACCTTAAGTGGTGGTAAGGCCCATGACGAAGCCTTTGCCACGGACGCCCAGAAGAAATGCGATGTCGAATGCTTCAATTGCAAGAAGCGCGGCCACGTTATAGCAGATTGCTGGGCGAAAGGTGGCGGCAAAGAAGGCCAAGGGCCGAAGAAACGTGGCGGCAGAGGACGAGGATGAGGCGCGAGGCAGAGCGGTGCAAGTGGTGATGCCGCCGCCGGTGCCGAGCAGGGAGGAAGTGGTAGTGGAAGTGCAGACATTGAGGCATGGGCTGCAATCACAGAGGCTGGGGAGGATGATGATGACGCACCTCTGATCCCAGCAATGGTGGCTGATGAAGTAGCAAGCGCAGAGACAGAGCTGTACGACTCCGGGGCATCTCGTCATATGACTCCATACCGTGAGCCTTTTGTCACATACCGCGAGATCCCCGCTCATCCTATCACTGCAGCAAACAACCGCATCTTCCACGCAGTCGGCGCAGGAGACATCCAGATAGAGGTGCCAAATGGTGCGACATCGACCAAAGTGTTGTTGCGCGACGTCTTGCATGCGCCGCAGATGGGCCTCATGGTTGTGTCAATCGGCCGTATCGTCAAGGCCGGTTGTGCTGTGCAGTTCGAGAATGGATCGTGCAAGATAAAGAGGGGAGATCAGATTATCGGCAGCATACCCGCTAGCGCCAACAGGTTGTACAAAGTGGAACACTCGCTGCTGGCTGCGGCATCGCCCGAATATGTCGACATTCTCACGCTTCATCGCAGGCTCAGACACATTTCCGCGGACGCTATCCGCACACTTATTCATACTAATGCTGTGTCTGGCTTGCATCTGGTGGACGACTTTCCACCATTCACCTGTGACTCGTGTGAGCATGCTAAGGCAACCCGCAAGACCATTCGCAAAGAGCACGAGGCTCTGCTAGCTGATACTTTCGGTGCTGAGGTGCATTCCAACGTCTGGGGGCCATCGCCTGTTCTGAGTCTCAGAGGTCGCAAGTACTATGTGACTTTCACTGACGACTATTCCCGATATACTCGGCTTGAGGTCTTGCGTACTAAGGATGAGACACTGGATGCTTATAAGGCGTACATGGCCTGGGTGAAGACGCAACACAGCGTGCAGATCAAACGTCTTAGGTCTGATCGCGGCGGTGAGTATACCGGCCGCGATTTTAGCAATTTTCTTCGAGAGCAAGGCACTGAGCGTATGCTTACTACCCACGACACGCTGCAGCACAACAGCGTGGCTGAGTCACTCAACCACCAGCTTCTCGAGCGTGTCCGCGCGATGTTGCACCAGGCTGAGTTGCCGAAGAACCTCTGGGGTGAGGCGATCAACTTTGCAGTCTGGCTGAAGAATCGCACCATCACTAGGGCTCTCGTCAACATCACACCTTATGAGCGGTTGTACGGTCAGAAGCCCGATCTAGGGAGCTTGCCTGAGTGGGGGCAAACCGTTTGGGTGCACACTTCGAAGGGTTCGAAGCTTGATGCGCGTTCTACTCAGGCGCGATGGGTAGGTTATGACGTGGATAGCACGCATGCTCACCATATCTACTGGCCAAACACGAAGCGCATTTCTATCAAGCGCGACGTGAAGTTTGTGCCACTGACTATTACCCTTCGTTCACCACTGCCCAGTTACGCATCCGCGACTGCCTCTCGTACAGCGCAGCCCGCGGCAGCTCCTCCACCAGCTCCACCAGCTCCTCCTCCTCCACCAGCTCCACCGGCTCCTCCACCACCCGTACAACCACCAGCGCCGCAACCATCTGCTACGCAGCAAGGGCCTGCACCATTCACTCCGGCAGCACCACAACCTCCCACTCTACCATCTACAACTGCGCCTACTGTTGCGTTCCTTCGGACGTTTCCTCTAAATGCCTGTTTGCTGCTGCTGCACACGTTCGAACGTCTTCTGTATCCCATAGGCAACGGCTAGGGCGATACGCAGGGCGTGGCCAACCAAGGCAATGAAAATGATGAAGGCGATAATGATAAGATACGAGGCGTCGGTGATGACTAAGCACGATGGCAAGCGGAACGCTTAGTGGCGATAACCGGCACACTAGCACAGATGACAAAGGAAGGGATGGTCAATGAGGCAATCCAGCTTTATACAATCTCCACACAAGGAAGGATTGACACAAGATATCAAAGCTAAGGACTACAACGCGTCCTCAGCCTTCTACTTATACTACAGAGGGGAGCTTTCAAGCTCAGCCCGAATCCGAAACCCTAATACACCTATCCAATAGCATAACTCGCTCTCGATTCGCATCAGTCAGCCATACAGTCATGGGGTCACCATCTAGACCGCGTCCGGGCTCAAGCTCATCCAGACTCACATTCCAGCCTCAGCCTAGGCGCAAGCTCATCTAGGCTCTTCCGGACCGTTCGAGGCAGGTCATGTGCCGGGGTCACGTGACGGCCGATAACTCCGACCTATTCCCACGCCTCCTGATAGTCACGTGATGGCGGGTAAGGGTCACGTGTGCTCACCACACGTCCAACTCGCACGTGATCTTGCGTGTACGGCTCCTTCTTCCACTTCTCTAGCAGGTCTTCGAGCACTGCTGTGGCTCCGCGGACTTCTCGATCCCATTGTGGGTCGTCTTGCGTGTACTTCTGGCTGTTTCGCGGGTCCCGTTCTGGCTGTGCCGCAACACCTACACCCATGTCACCGCTAACGCCTCTCACAGCTACCCCTCAAAGAGAAGAGCAGCAAGATGAAGGAGAACTGCTGCGCGCACCGAGGAGGCCATGGGTTGAGCCTCCTGAGTTCGTGATGCCACGCAGGTCTTCGCGCTTGCCCACTTTCTCCGAGTACATGAGGCGGTTGGAGGCTGGAGAGGGTACCACGGGTGAAGAATTTTCTGAATATGTGTTCAGTGCAGGATGCGACGACATTGTAGCAGTGCGACTGCCGCGCTACGCCAAGTCAAGTGAACTAAAAGGTGAACTGAACAGGTAAGCACACCCAACTCAGCGCGGAGACAAGTCACACGCCAACGTACAGTCACTGCGGAGATGATAGACACTTGGAGTCTTTATACAAGAACTCAAGTCTAAAGGTGATCATGCAGTGGCACGTCTGAGTGGAGAACCAAGAGGACAAGTTAGATTGGAGAGAAGTAAGGGAATACAGTGGAATGCGCACCTGAGTGGAGAACCAAGAGGACAAGTTGGTTCCACTCAGGACGCTACAGGGAAGCTTATATACACTACTGCGGCTGAGTCTAAACTGAGTTCGAACACTATTACTAAGTGTACAGTAAGGTCCTATGACTCAGGAGCTGACGCGTCGTGTCTATTAATAGCGTTATCTATGGTGCTGACGTGGCACTCTGTCATAACACTTACGAGCGGCTCCACTTCGCTGAGTAAAACCTAATACAGCGAGTAAGCGTAAACTACTAAGCACGTTCTAGATCCTTCTAGTCCCTTCTATCCTTATCATCCAATCGTATGAGTCCGTACTTATAAGGGATACTAATCCCACGATCATGTGCACATGGTGGCACATGCATGTGACTAACAGATGTCTCTGTACTTCGGCCCTTCATATCTTCTCCGTATAAATCCGTATAAATACAGAAAAATAGGGAAAATAATACGCGTCCATGACATCACCCCCCTCCTTAAGGGTCGACGTCCGCATTGGCCTCTGTGTACATATGAGGAGACTGCCAAGGCAAGGACGCGTAGATGAGAGCTGCTATTTTTCTAGGTGCACCCGGGTTTAAAGAGTGGAACTCTTTTAGCTTTTCCGGGGCATGCGCTAGGTTTTTAGCAGGTTCCCAAGTGTCCTCGCCCTCTCCATAGCCCTTCCAGCGAACTAGGTACTTGAGAGTACGACCAAAGAGTTTTGAGTCTCTTATGTGGTCTACTTCGTACTCTTCTTCCCCTTCAACTGTGACGGGTTCAGGTGGAGGTGGCAAAAGCCCGTTAACTTTGTTTCCCTTGTAAGGGGAGAGGCGGTCTACATGAAATACATCATGGATCCATAATGCAGGGGGGAGTGCAAGCTTGTAGTCGACGTCACTTCTAACTTCAGTGACTTCAAATGGGCCTAGTTGCTTAGGACCCAATTTGGACGACTGCTGGTGTATCTTTATTTGCTTAGCTTGCAACCAGACTTTATCCCCGACGTTAAAGGCGTGTGGCTTGTGCCTTTGTTCAACGTCTGTCTGCATTCGCCGTTTACTTTGGCGTAGAGCTGCCTCTGCATCCTTACGAGAGGAGACTAAGTGTTGAAGATGCTTATCGAGCATTGGAATACCGGTAGGCCTACCAGCGGGAATCATGAAATCGGGCGTGTAGCCGTACAGCAACTCAAAGGGTGTGTGACCCGTAGCTGAGTTAAGTCTGCTGTTGATTATGAATTCCGCTGTAGGGAGCAGGTCGGCCCAATCATCCTGCCTCTTACTAATGAACAAGCGCAAGTAGACTTCTACTTCTTGGTTTTTGCGCTCTACCTGTCCATTAGCTTGAGGGTGATAGGCTGTAGTGAGACCTGCGTCTATCCCTAGTCGCTTATAAAGTGCCTGCATGCTCCTTGCAGCAAACTGGGGTCCTCGATCGCTAATGATCTTTCGAGGGATCCCATGCAAGGGAAAGACTTGTTCAAAGTAGATGGATGCTACCCCATCAGCCGTAATCTGAGAAGTCACTGGAAATAGATGGATCTGTTTCGTATAATGATCCACTATGTTAAGGATCATATCCTTTCCACGTGACATAGGCAGAGGGCCGATTAAATCGATCCCAATTAACTGCCATGGACCCTCAGGTACTTCTTGCGGCTGAATCATAGCTTTGGGGTGCAAATCTTTGTGATAACGTTGGCATCGATCGCATCCTTCTACGTATGAACTAATGAAGCCTGCCATGCGTGGCCACCAATAATAGCGGCTAACTAGCTCGATAGTTCCGTTTTTACCGGGGTGTCCTGCGATTGTGGTGTTGTGGCATGTCTTTACCACGTCCCTTCTAAGGGCACGGTCGTTTGGAACATATAACTTCCCTCGGTGATAAACGAAACCGTCTTCTTCTTCCCACAGCGCAACTCCATCCGTAAGAGCCTTGGGAGCGGTCTTTTGTAAGCTTTTAAGACCCTCTATAACTTCGGCTTCTTTAATGGATGCGAGTTTGATGCGGCTGCCAAGGGAGTCCACTTCTGGGCGGAAGTGTGCTTGGGCGGCATTGAGGAAATGCTTAGGTTGTAAAACCTGAACCTGGCGGTTATCCTCGTTGTCCCTGACGTGGTCTCTGGAAAATCTACTGAGTGCGTCGGCTTGCATAGAATCTCCCTTTTTGTAAGTGATCTTAAAGGCGAAGCAACTTAAATACAACGCCCAGCGTGCTTGCCGGCGATTTAAGTCTTTCATGCTTGCCCACCATTCCATGTTTTTATGGTCGGTGATCGCTTCAAAGGAGATGCCTTCGAGGAAATGTCTCCAGTCCTCTAAGGCACGGATTAAGCCTAGCATTTCTCTGTCGTAGATTTCGTAGTTGCGCTCTTCTTTGCTCATTGACTCTGAGCGATACGCAACGGGGTGCCAAAGACCGTCTGGGTACTTCTGAGTGAGTATTCCACCAGTAGCAAATCCTGAAGCATCTGTTTCGACTCGAGTAGGGAGGTTCAGATCGTACACCTTTAAGATAGGTTCTTGAACGAAACGTCCCTTAAGATCGTCGAAAGCTTTCTGCTGTTCAGAATGCCAGTGCCATGGAGTATCCTTCTTCGTGAGGTCATGTAAGGGTCGGGCGATAGCCGCGAAGTCCTTAATGAATTGACGATAGAAGTTGGCGAACCCAACGAATGCTCTAACTTCTTTGAGATTCGTGGGTGTAGGCCACTCCTTTACTGCAGAGACCTTGCCAGGGTCCATCTGCACTTCTCCGGGACGGATAATCATCCCTAAGTACTCCATTTCACGTTTCTCGAAATCGCATTTCTCAGGCTTGAGATAGAGGTCGTAGTTTTCGAGCCTTTGGAGCACCTCGCGTACTATTTTGCGATGGTGGTTAAGGTCTCGGCTGTAGATGAGGATATCATCCATATAAACTGCGACTTCTCCTTCTGCGATGAGATCCGCGAAGATTGCGTTCATGAGGGCTTGGAAGGTTGTGGGGCTGTTGGTCATGCCAAAGTACATTACTTTTGGCTTGAACAGTCCGCGATTGGTGACTATAGCACCCTTCCATTCGTCTCCTTCTCGGATTCGAATATTATGATAACCCCATCGAACGTCAAACTTTGTGAAGTACTCTGCTCCTTTCAACTGGTTGATGATGTCAGCTGCGAGTGGAAGTGGGTATCGGTTCTTAATAGTAATTTTATTAAGACGGCGATAGTCCTGCACTAGACGGAGCTTTCCGTCTTTCTTTTTGATGAAGAATACTGGGGAGGCCATCGGTGACTTAGATGGGACCAGATATCCTTTAGCAACGTGTTCCTGCAGGAATTTGTCAAGTTCCACTTGCTCGCTAGGTGACATTGGGTACGTCTTGATCTTCCAGTGCTTAACTGCGTCTGGTTCAAGATCTATGGCGTGATCCCACGGTTGGTGCTCTGGGAGCCTCTGGGATTCTTCCTCAGAGAAGACTTTTGCAAAGTCACGGTAGTGCTTGGGCACCATTTCTTCGAAGGTTTTCTTTGGCTTGGCTGCAGTAGCTTTCTCGGCTATCTGCTGACTATACGTAAAGCCTGCCAGACAGAAAACTTCGTCCTGGGCCGTGTCTAGCACTTTCTCCACAAGGAGACGGCGGCGTTCCATACGGTTTGCCATAATGCGTGTCACCTCTATCTCAAGTTCCGGTGGCACTATTTCAGCGGTGGAATTGAGACGCATTGTGCCTTCCTGCCAATCTATTTCCGGGTTCCGTAATCTAAGCCAAGGTAGTCCCAAAATGACGTTCTCCGGACCAAGGGAAGTGACTAAAAAGTCATGACTTTCTTCCGTTGGTCCGACTTGGAGATTAAGTCGAACTTTGTGGGTGATACTACCGGCTTCGTTGAGTGTCCCGTCTATGTTATAGAGGATGATGGGATTCTCAAGAGGAACCTGGAACATCTTGTGGCGGTCAGCGTACTTTTTGTCAAGGAACAACGAAGTTGCCCCCGAGTCTACCATTGCTGCTACTTTTACAGTACGATGATGTCCTTTTAAATACACAGAAATATGAAAATGTGATTTTTTATCTTTTGTTTCGGGAATAATAGTTGAAGACAGTGCTGCATCAGAAATCATCACGTGCGGTGCTGCTTCGAAAAGAGGTGGAGCAACAGGAACACTACATATATTGTTCATCTCTGAGGCAGATGTAGATGTGGAGGGGCCGAGAAGACAAGAAATGGGACTGACACTACTATCTAACTTACAGGTAGAGGAGGAAATTGTATGAATTACAGGAGATAAGTCCGAAACGAGGCGAGAGCGTAAACATATGGTACAACTACAGGAAGCCGAGTCATCTACTGTAAATAAGGGGCCAGACGCAGCTCTGCTGGTTAGTCTTTGAAAGTCCAGTTGCAGGAACTGAAAAAGACTGCAACTCAACTGAACTGCAACTGGAAAAAACCGGACTTTTGGTTGCAGTTGTACCTAATCCTAGAATGTATCAGTTGCAGTTGCCCGAAATGGCAGCTGACCTCCAACCGGTTGCAACCGGTTGCAACCGATTTCTTAGTCAGCAGGTGATTGGGCTGAATTTCTGATCAAAACGAGCCTAAGATCACCCAAATCGGCCAAAAACTGAGCAAGTTATGATCAAAACAATCATTTTACTCATAACTTTTGCTTCTTTTGGCTGTTTTACCTAATTATTTTTTCATTATAAGGCAGTTGCACTTAGAAATTTATTATAAGTACCTATTAACACTAATTATAAGTGGTTTTGACTCAGTTTAGACCAGTTTCAGATAGATTAAATAACATTCAGTTGGGTCCAGTTGCAACTGGTGCAACTGGTTTTTTTGCAGTTTTTTGCAGTTGCAGTTGAGGTTGCAACAAATTTCATTTTTTGGCAACCAGTTGCAGTTGCAGTTGGACCAAATATGGTCAAAAAACCGGACCCAACCGGACTTTCAAACCCTACTGCTGGTCCCTTGCACTAAAAAGCCGCTTTGAGCGATTCGATCTGCTCTTGCTGCTTTTTCACCATCTCCATCAATTTGGCTACGTCTACCTGTGACGTCTTGGCCGGAGAGGTACTTGAACTGGAGGAGGCGGATGCTACCGCAGTACTGGATGAGGATGGTGGACCAGGGGAGTCCATTGCTGCAGCTTTCGCTTTAGCTGGCTTCCCCATCTTCTTGGTCATGCAGACGGGTGCACAGTGGCCAACTCTTTGGCACCAGTTGCACACGTCCCGTTCGTGGTTTCCATCCTTCTTCGAGTGTTCTGTTGACCTGCACCCATAACACTTCCCTTTCATCCACATTTGGTACTCAGCTCTTGTTTTTAAGATATCAGCCGGTTAGGGTTTGAAAGTCCGGTTGGGTCCGGTTTTTTGACCATATTTGGTCCAACTGCAACTGCAACTGGTTGCCAAAAAATGAAATTTGTTGCAACCTCAACTGCAACTGCAAAAAACTGCAAAAAAACCAGTTGCACCAGTTGCAACTGGACCCAACTGAATGTTATTTAATCTATCTGAAACTGGTCTAAACTGAGTCAAAACCACTTATAATTAGTGTTAATAGGTACTTATAATAAATTTCTAAGTGCAACTGCCTTATAATGAAAAAATAATTAGGTAAAACAGCCAAAAAAAGCAAAAGTTATGAGTAAAATGATTGTTTTGATCATAACTTGCTCAGTTTTTGGCCGATTTGGGTGATCTTAGGCTCGTTTTGATCAGAAATTCAGCCCAATCACCTGCTGACTAAGAAATCGGTTGCAACCGGTTGCAACCAGTTGGAGGTCAGCTGCCATTTCGGGCAACTGCAACTGATACATTCTAGGATTTGGTACAACTGCAACCAAAAGTCCGGTTTTTTCCAGTTGCAGTTCAGTTGAGTTGCAGTCTTTTTCAGTTCCTGCAACTGGACTTTCAAAGACTACAGCCGGTCCCGGTTTCTTGCCTTGCTGATGCGTGGCGTCTACTTGCATGGCATCGGGGTGGGCCGATGTAGGTGCGATGCGGGAGCTTTCACCCCCCTTCTCTGCTTTCCTGGCCCTCATACATTGATCAATGTCTTGAGAGGCCTTTCGCAGGTCTTTGTAATCTAGAGCTATTTTCCCCGTGAATGCGAGGATGTCCTTGATTTCCTCTGAGAGGCCATCATAGAACCGGGTGCACAGGTCTTCCTCAGACCACTTCGTCTGTCCAGCATACTGGTCGAACAGGGATATGTACTGGGTCACCTCCTTGCAACCTTGTTTTGTCTTTTTGAGCGCTTCTCACGCTAAATCTGTGGTGTCCCGCGGACTAAACCTGAGGTTAAAGGCCTTGACGAAACCGGCAAAGGTTCAGCTGAACGGCGTTCCACCTTGGTTTGCCTCTTCCAGATATGGAAGGGCCCAGGTTTTTGCATCCCCTTCCATTAGGTTGAGGGTGGCCACGGTCCATCGACCTTCGTCAATGTACCACCTCTTGTCTGCATCGTTCCATGTATTCATAGCATCTCCCGTGGAGCCGGCCCAGTTATGGTAAGTGGCAAGGAAATGACGGGCTTCTGTAGAGTCGCCTTTCCCGTCCCAAGGCTTTGGGCGGGCCACTATGTCCTTTTTGTTACCATTTGAGTGGGGTCGGGTGGCGTGAGACGCGCCGACGGCTTGTGTCAGGTCCTTGACCTCCTGGGCTATTATGCCCATGGCCAAGCTGAGTTGGTGTATGAGGTCCAGGCAATCCTGGACGGTGGGAGGAGCGGGTGCAGAACCCGAGGCAGCTGCGGATGTGGATGCTGTGGGGTCGGCCATTGCGTCTAATTGGGCCTGTCTCTCTTTTCTCTCTGCGTCTTCTTGTGCCTTTCGATAATTCTCTAGGAGAATTAGTTGTTCGTCGGGCGAGATGTCGTCCCAGTCTACTACTGAAGAGGTGAAGGCCTTTTCACTCTTCGTAAGGGGAGGGAGCGCGAATTTGGAGTGAACTCCGCGAGGATACTGAGCTTGAGCCTGCTTGGCTTTCTGCCGACCGCTGGGAGCCACTGTGAGGTGGTGAAGGAGAGGGAGGGGGAGAGAGATGTGGGATTAGGTCTGCTGTGAATGCGACCAACTGGGGAATGGTATAGCCTGTGCCATTAACTTCACGTTTGAGACCATAAAGTTCTAGAAGTCCGTAACGAAATCTGGGGTCACCGTAAATTGCCTGTACATATTGTTCGGCAAGGTTACGAGGGGGCAGTTCTAACTGGAATCCCTGGTAACGGATGTTGACACCGTCTTCGTCAACAAAGCTTTCACCTGACTGGGTGAGAGTTTCTTGGGAGGAGGAGTGGGCGGAATGAAATGAAACTGAGGACGACCCGTGTGTTGATATAGATGGGGAAGGAGCACGCTCGTTGGTGATCTGAGGTGTCCTTAATACATGAAGCGATGCCGAGGCAGAGGCTTGATTACTAGGGGGCGTCGGGACTGGTGGGATGGATGCTTGTCTCCTCCTAAAGAGATGACGGAGTCAGGCACGAACGTTCGCAAATATGCGAGGCAGGGTGAAAGATGGGTGAAGGTGGATTTAGACGACTGGATACAACGAGCGTGAAACGCTAACTCGACGATGTGTGGAATGCCTTATCAAGCGAGACCAATACACAGTGATTGTTTCACACTGCGCGAGGCTGCGGCGATAAAAGGACACTCAGGAATGGGGTAAGGATATGTGTAGAGCCACAAGGCTGTCTGCCTCAGTCTTCTCGACCTGTTGGCTGCCTCTCACACCGAAGCGCTCTCAAACTTTTCTGTTTACTACGCGTACAGCTGTCGCAGGCTAGGCCTGGCTGGCTTCTCTTCCTACTGCAGCTTATCTGGTGTGGTGACCAGTTCTGCAGCAAGTACCCAAACGTTCTACTGTGACCAGATAGAACGCCTATAGGCAAGCACAATGTATGCCGACTTTACAGACACTACAGTTGTACCACAATAGCACAGAATCTGCTTACGGAGGTCCACAGGCAAAGAGTGAGGTGGATAACACAAGGGACTGATGGTCGTCAACCACCTAGAGGGAAAGATGATAAGAGAAGTAAGACTGGCAGGTGGGTAACCCGAGAGTGTGAGAAAGGAACTTGTCCTAATGTAGCGGTGCGACTGCCGCGCTACGCCAAGTCAAGTGAACTAAAAGGTGAACTGAACAGGTAAGCACACCCAACTCGGCGCGGAGACAAGTCACGCGCCAACGTACAGTCACTGCGGAGATGATAGACACTTGGAGTCTTTATACAAGAACTCAAGTCTAAAGGTGATCACGCAGTGGCATGTCTGAGTGGAGAACCAAGAGGACAAGTTAGATTGGAGAGAAGTAAGGGAATACAGTGGAATGCGCACCTGAGTGGAGAACCAAGAGGACAAGTTGGTTCCACTCAGGATGTAACGCCACCACGGACGTTTAGTCTGACTTAAACTGCGAAAGGGCGTTTACGACTTAGCGGATAATTCGACGATGGTCACGTGACCTAGACACGTGATCCAGGGCGTGGGACTTCGAGGTACACGGCGCTTAACGAGGCACGTGACTTCCAGATATACCAGGACGTCTTGAGTCACTGGATATGATCGATGAGAGACGGCTTGCTCAAGGGAGACAAGTGAAGACGCGAGGAAGAGATGAGAACCACGTGGTGATTGAAGAAGACCAGGATGGCGATCCTGAGTCTTCGACTACTACTACTTATACATGTGCGAGGCAGCTTTAAAGCTCCTCTCGAATCCCGTACCGAATAGCTAAAGTAGCTCAAACCCTACTACAGCCGTACTATGAAACACGCCACATCGGCATGTGATACTCCGTCTGACTGATACGCGAAGTCCATGACACATTACTACTTACTAAGGGAGTCATCGCCTGTTAGTGAGAGTCCACTTCCCGCCGACCGTAACATCACCCCCTTTTCAGCTGCGACGACCGCGTCGCGTCCGCATGGGTCCCAGACCCGACATCCAGCCCTCCTGCGTCTCCGTAACTCGTCCGATCGTGTCCGCCATCTCCAACCGATACTTGCTTCTCTTGAGCTCCGACTGAACCCCTCCCAACGACTGAGCCAGCGAATGCAGGCACTGCTCAACCCGCTCCGCCTCAAGCTGGTACTGGCGGTACCTCTTCAGCTTGGCCTTCAGGCTACGGTCCTTGAGCTCGTTGACGGCCCAATCGAGGCGGTGTTGGCCCGTGTGCCCGCTAACTAAAGCGTGCATGTCTTCCAGGGCGTAGTGGGGTTTGCCGTGTTCGCGGACATGGGGTTCAGCGTACAGCGGCTTGGTGTAAACCTTGTCGCTGTCCTCGATAAGCCCCACGACGATGGGGTTGGGGCCGTCGATGACCTGCACGTATGTGGCCTGCTGCATGTGGCCCTGGGGTGTGGTAATGGGGAAGTGGATGAAATCCTCCCCGCGGTTGTGTTTGAAACCGTGGGGGGCGAGGTGCGTGCCGCCGAGCTGGTGGCGCAGGCACGTGGCGGTGTGGAGAGGAGTGGCCTCTGCCTGAAAGGCGGCGCGGTAGAGGGGGTGGCCCGTGGTGTCACAGGCGTAGGGGGTCTCGTCGGGGTGATCAGAATCGGCAGTGGTAATGATGGAGGGGTGCTCAGCTGGGTACCACTCCCTCAGCTGCTCTGGGAGTTCGTAGATAGCTCGCGCATCATTGCGTCGAACTGTCGGCGCAGCTCGAGGCACGCGGTTTCTCCTTGTCGCTCCCGTCATCCGTCTCCTCGCAGCTAGGTCGAGCTGTTCGAGCCTCCACGTCTCCGCCGTTACCTTCCACTCCTCCCATAGCTTCGTCCTCCGATTCTTCAGCTTTTTGTAGCCAGTACTCGATTCGTACCGGGCCAGGTCGAGGTGAGGCGAGCGTACGCCTTCCGAGAGCATCACAAATCCTACTAGTTTCGGCCTCCGTGAGGGGGGGGCATTGAGCCGGTTGCCGTCGTCGTTGAGGAGCCAATAGGTAGGCTCGGCGGTTGGGTGGTCGAGGTCGAGGATGGGTTCGATACGTGCGATGGCGTCGCACATTTCTTGGTGGGTGAGGTTGCCCGCTGCGTAGGCAGGGACAGAGGGGGTAGTGGAGCGAGTGGGAAGAGACATCGTTGGTATGAGGAGTCCAGGGTGAAGGAATGGTAGGGACTCAGCGTTGATCTGTCTGGCTCTTATAGCCGTCGGGTGAGCTGCTTCGAACTCCGCAATGGCTTCTTCCGCGAATAGATCCGCCTTGTTGACCCACTGGTTTTCCAAGTCGGGGTATCCCTTCCATTTTACGAGGTATTGCAGCTTCCGTCCTCTGCCGAAGCGTCTGGAGTCTGTAATTCGCTCGATCTCGTATTCCTCCTGTCCGTCAACCAGATCTGGTAGTGGGCGCTGGAAGTTTTCTCCATGCATGGGCGTATCTCGGTACGGTGTGAGAAGATCAATGTGAAACACGGGGTGAATGCTCCACTGCGTGGGAAGTTCGAGACAGTAGTTGACGGGTGACATCACCTTTGTGATCCGGAAAGGTCCGTGTCTTCGCGCGGCGAGCTTGGCCGTGGGTTGATTGGTGCGGAGATGGCGTCCTTCTAACCATACTAGGTCTCCTTCTTGGTACTTGGGCGTATTTCGATGTTTGATCCACATGGACTGGGCCTTTCGTATCAGTTCCTGGGCGTGTTGCCATGCTTCTCGGAATTGTTGGAGTCTCGTGTTTACCGCCGGAAGGGGGGACGTCTTATCCATCCAATCAGCGCGGGGATCGTATCCCATCATCAACGCGAATGGGGACACTCGGGTTGCCTCGTGGGGCCAGCTGTTGTGAGCGAACTCTGCCATTGGTAGAAAGTGCGCCCAGTTGTCTTGTCGTTCGTTAGCCCAGAACCTTAGATATTGTTCCAGCCATTGATTGGTTCGTTCGGACTGTCCATCCGTGCGCGGGTGATAGGCTGTGGATATGTTCTGATAGATGCCTAGGATTTTGCATAATTCCTGGGTGAACTTGGACGCGAACCGGGGGTCTCGATCGCTAATGATTTTTGCCGGTAATCCGAATCTTCGAAAGACATGAACGACGTACAACGCGGCTGTTTCTTCTGCCATTATTTCTTCCACACAGGGGATGAATATGGACGCCTTGGTACAGTCGTGATCTGTGACCGTGAGGATTGAGTCATAACCTTGTGATAACGGCAGTTTAGTGATGAAGTCAAGGGCTATGACTTCGAAGGGCTTAGTGTCAGGTATCGGTTATTGGTGCGAGCGGTGCTCTGGTTGGCTGGTTGTTGACTTTGTGGCGTTGGCATTTTTGTATTCGGTGACGTGTTCCAGCATCTTCGGCCACCAGTAGTGTCTTTCAATAATCCTCGCGGTCCTCTTGATGCCTGGGTGTCCGTACATGGGGGTGTCGTGGTGGTTTCGTATGATCGTACGGATGTCGTCAGTCCCTCCGGTGATGACCCTTGCACCCTGTCGGTACCATACTCCGTCGAATTTCTTAAGCTGGTGAGAGTCTACCCATGGGTGTAGCCATTCTTTGTCTTGCATGTGGGATTCGGGGCATTGGGCTGTCATGGTTCTCGTGAATACTTTGTCGGGTAGTACTATCACTCCCTCGTTATCTCGTTCCCCCTGGTCATAGTCGGGTCTTCGGGATAGGGTGTCCGCACGTCCATTGCTGATCCCTTTGATGTGGTGGATCTCAATGTCATATTCCATGAGTTCAAGTACTTCTCGGGCTACGCGTCGACTTATCTTTTGTGGCGACTTCCAGTGAGTGAGGTTTAGGTGGTCCGAAAAGATTTTGATCTTGTGTGGTGATCCAGCTAGCAGTGGTCTCCAGTGTCAGAGGGCTTTGACGATTGCCAGTAACTCTAGGTCATATATATCGTAGTTGCGTTCGGCTTCATTGAGGGTGGCTGAATAGTAACCGATGGGTAGTGTTTTCAGGTCCAGTTGCTGGAACCGGAAAAAAACCGCAACTGGACCGGACTGCAACCGCAAACAACCGGATTTCCGGTTGTGGTTGGGGCCCAGCACAGCGACGCGCAGTTGCGGTCGCTGAGATCGCACCGTATTCTCCAACCGGTCGCGACCGACTACGACCGGTTGCAACCGCCATTGCATCAACACTGTGGGCCCGGGTTATCACTACCATGGCATGGTACTGTATTCAAGGAAGGAAAAGTAGTGCTAGAATACAAGTATTGTAACACAACTATATAGCCCGTCATCACTGCCCCCTGCCGTCGTCGCGTCACTTCCATTGTCTGCTGCGTCGTCTGTTTCGTCGTCGTTGGCTGCAGGTGTTGCAGCCGTCATTGAGGCCGTTGAGGTGCCGGTGTTGCCGTTGGGTTTGAAGCAGGTCGTGGGTCGACTCTGGATGTTGCCCAGTCGTTGTCATTTGTCGTCCTTGTTGGCTGCCATTGAGGTGCCGGTGTTGCGGTCAGGTTTGGAGCAGTCGCGATCGGCCCCGCATTGTCAGGGTGCTGGTGGTGGTTTGTGACTTGTTCTGAGTCATTCGGCTCAGGGCAGTGTCGACGAGGTGTTCTGCTTCATTGTCGTTGTCATGGGTTGCAACACAAGTGTGGGCGCGGTTGCTGTTTGCGCTGTCGTAGTCGTCTGGATGTTGGGATATACGGCTGAGTCACACATGTCACGGATCCCTAAAGTGTGCATTTCCCGATTTGTGTCCGGCCCGAGTGATTACCGCAATTTGCCAGTTTTGTTTGCAGTCTGAATTCCTTATCACAGCAACGACAACGCAGCAATGCACCCAAGGCCTCAAGCTGTATGCAACACCAACCGCCCCCAGTCCGGTTGCGTCGCCTGGGCCGACGACAACTCGGATGGACGTTTTTCAGTATATTGTTCAGTAGTTATCTAGTAGTACCATGATAATAACCCACAGTATAGGGCAACGGTAGTGCGTTGTCCCTAAACTGTGGTGTTGAGGCGTACACCGCAGGTCTGACCCACACCCGTGGTATGACATCAGACCTGCATCCTTGCCCACGTCATTCCCTACCGGCGGGGGGCCACGCCAGTTGGAAACGGTTGGAACCAGTTCCAACCGCCTATAACCGGTCGCACAACCGACAAAATCGGTCGGTCATGGTCGGGTTGTCGGTTGGGCAATGACCATGAAAAGGCCAACCGGTTCCGGTTCCGGTTGTGGCCAAAATGGGTAAAGAACCGGACCCGACCGGACCTGAAAACACTACCGATGGGGTGTCGCTTTCCATCTTTCTTCTTTTGTAATAGCACTGCTCCTACCGCAAAGCCAGACGCATCTACTTCGAGTTCGAATTGGTCAGTGAGATTGGGGTGTGCGAGTACCGGTTCTTGGGTGACCAGTGCCTTGAGTTTCTGAAACGCTTGTTCCTCTTCCATGCCCCATTGCCACTCAGCGTCTTTTCGCATGAGTTTGTTGAGTGCTCGTGCGTGCGTGGCAAAACCGCGAATGAAGAGGCGGTAAAAATTGCAGAATCCCAGAAAGGAACGGACGTCTCTGACCTTTGTCAGGCGTGGCCAGTCTTTGATGCCTGAAATTTTTACTGGGTCCATACGTGTTACCCCCTTTTCAAGGATTACCCCCAGGTAATCCATTCGCGGTGAATGGAACAGGCATTTCTCCGGTTTGAAGTAGAGGTCATGGTCTAGTGCTACCTGAAGCATGTCACAGACTGCGTTGATATGTGCTTGAAGACCCATGTTTTCGTGAGTGGCTATTCCTATGTCGTCCATGTATACGCATATGATGGTGCCCAGCAGCTTGTGTTTGGCGATAGTGGGCCCCAGTATTTCGTTCATCATTGTTTGGAATGTTGCCGGTGAATTTGTGAGTCCGAAGTACATCACGAGTGGTTCGAAGAGCCCGTACCGTGTTTTAAAGGCTGCTTTCGGCTCGTCTCCCGGTTTGACGCGTATGTTATTGTACCCCCAGCGAATGTCAAGTTTAGTGTAGATGTGGCCGTTTCCTAGGTTGTTGATGAGTTCCGATATAAGGGGCAAGGGGTACTGATTCTGGATGGTGCACGCGTTGATCTTTCGGTAGTCTTGGACTGGTCGTAGCTTTCCATCTTTTTTCTTTATGAAGAAAAATGACGAGGCGTAGGGTGACTTGGACGGGCGAATGTATCCCATTTTGAGTTGTTCTTCAAGCCATATCTTGAGTTGGGCGTCCTCCTCTTGAGTCATAGGATAGACCTTGCAATCGATTGTCGCCGGCGTGCCTTCTTTAAATTCGATTGCGTGGTCCCATGGTCGAGAAGGAGGGAATCAATGAGATGCCTCTTCACTGAATATTTTCATGAAGCGTTGATATGGCGTGGGGATTGCAACTGCTTTCGTACCCTGGTGAGCGGCTATCGCAAGTTCGGTGGCCGTGGTACGTAGCTGGCATTCTGCTTCTAGTTCTTGAACTATATCTTCGCGTTCCTCTTCAGTGATTATCCTATTGAGGTGACCTTTGTCTTGTGTTCCTACGCTTGCTATCACGGTGCGGCCTTCTTCTGGATTGATGGATCGTATGACTATTGGGAGTGCGTCCTCATGGATCGTAGCATGGGTCCAGCTGATGGTAGGTTCGTATGTGGCTAGCCATGGATATCCCAGTACGAGGTCTTCATTTCCTATGTCTGTGACAAGGAATTTCATAGTTCTGTGATTTCCTTTTGTTTGTACGTCCAAGTCTATGAAATGTGTGATGGACCCAGCTTTGTAGCCTTTGTTTTCTGTGTTGTCGATGTTCCATATCTTTTTGGGATGTTCCAAGGCTTGCAGCCCTAGTCCCATGCGTTTGGCGAACGCGGGTCTTATAAAATTGTCGGTGGCTCCCGAATCGACAAGCCCTTTTATGTCGGCCATTGAGTAACTTGTTCGAATTGAGACTGGAATTCTAAGCGAACAAAAGCGAGTCATGATTACAGAGTTACAATTGATTGCCCTCACCCAGGCCGATGGGTTTAGGCGTCCCGAAAATCCTCCTGATTCCACATATCCTGGAGTATCAGGTCTTTTACTTCATCACTGGCTCCCCTTACTCCCTCTATCCATTCCTTCGCGACCTGTTGCGGGGTGGACGTACTTGCTACGCGGGCCGTAGGTTGTTCCTGACTGTAATAGTCCGTTTCCGCCTTGCGGTTGTTGGATGGCTGCCACTGTTGCTGACGTGGTTTTCTGGGTCGGGTACAATTTCGTGAGATATGGCCGGGCATGTTACAGTTATAACAGATAACTTCCCGCGTGTTTTGGCATTGGCCGCCTCCTCTACCTTGTCCAAGGCCTCCCCTCGACGGGAACGGAGGTCGGGGTTGATATTGTCCTCTGTTGGGATCTCCCACTTCTGCAAGTCGGGCCCGTGAGCGGTCTGCTGACGTGTCCATCGCATTGGGGTTGTATCGTGGAGGGGGGTTGCGTGGTGCGCTCCATGGGCTTCCTCCGAATCTGGGCTGGTTGTTGAAACGAGGAGGTGCATTCCTTGTGGGTGTCGTGATGTTGAGCCTCGCCTTGAGGTGAATGTATTGCTTTTGGCGGCGTAGGGCTGCGTCCTTCCATTCGCTGAAGGTTCGGGGTTCATCCATCTCGTATACTTTGGTGAACAGTTTGCCCGGTAATCCCGCCGTGAACCAGTCGATCGTTTGTTGGTCGTTGAGGTGGTAGTTAGCCTTCCGTGCCAGCTGTTCGAATGTGGTGACATACGTGTCTATGTCATCTCCTATCATTCTAAACCCTTTTGCTAGCGTAGCTTGGGCTTGTTCTTGTTCCAACGTGTTGGAGAATCGGTCGGCGAATCCGGCCGTAAGTGTGTCCCACAGGTATTCGTCATGCCTGTCCGTCCCTCCTTGGATTTCGTTGTTTAACCATTGGAGGAATCCTAACGTCCAATTGCTAACCAAAGGCCCTTTGATGTAGCCCAGGAATAACAGGCATCTTTTGTAGACGTTGCTCATGATGGGGGCGTCGAAGTTGAGGCCCATGTATGTGTGCCATTGGGTGAGGAAGGACTCGTAATCAGCGCGGTCGCCTTTAAACACTGACGGCAGTTCACCTTCGAGCCTGGGTGTTGGACCTCCTCCTGGCGGACCTCCTCCGGGTAGTCCTCCCCCTGGCGGTCCTCCTCCTGGTGGTCCTCTTCCAAAGATTCCTCCGAAGTTGCGTCTCGGTGGTCCTCCTCCTCCTCCTCTGGCTCCGTCTGGCGGTCCTCCTGGTCCGGATCCAGGTGGTGGGTTGCGTCTTCTTCCTGGTGGGGGGTCGGGCACGTCTGGTCCTACCGCTCTGAATATTGCAGCGTCGTCAGCGGTCATTCGGTGACCGGTACTTGGGTTGATAGGTTGGAGTTGAGCTTCCGCTTCTTCTGCTATCCTTCGGATTTCGTCGTCTATCGCCGTATGCCGCAACTGTTCTGTGATAGTTTCGGTAGCGGTGGCCATAGCTTCAGCTACTGCAGGGGATAGTACTTGGATCTGTTCGGGTTCGGTTATATGGAGGGACTCAGCTGTCTGCACTATGGCTTCGGCTTCCTCTTCGTTACTTTGACTTTCTCCTCTTCACTTGTATCGGATTGTGCGGGTGTTTGCGGTTCTGATGTACTCGGCTCTTCTTCTGGTTGTCCGTCGATACGTCCGTATTGTTCTCTGGTAGGTAGCCCTCGAGTATCAATATCGCAGTTATAGTTTCTGCCAGCCGGTCTTACGGTGTCGTATCTGCTGTCGATTGGGTTCCACGTAATTTCCACCCAGCACAAATTCTCGAAATTGAACTCAACTGGTCTGTACCGCGTGGGCCCGGATGCGAAGTCTACGAAGTATCCGACTTCACCTCTGAACTCTCTCCACCTGGCCGCCCCTAGGAATTGGACGGGTACGTTGCGGTCTCCTCTTCTTTCAAGGGAATACGGCCTGAACTGAGTCCAGCGATCTCGTGTTGTAAATGCCACAATGAGGGATCCTGGTCTTAATGTAACACCACCACGGATGTTTAGTCTGACTTAGACTGCGAAAGGGCGTTTACGACTTAGCGGATAATTCGATGATGGTCACGTGACCTAGACACGTGATCCGGGGCGTGGGACTTCGAGGTACACGGCGCTTAACGAGGCACGTGACTTCCAGATATACCAGGACGTCTTGAGTCACTGGATATGATCGATGAGAGATGGCTTGCTCAAGGGAGACAAGTGAAGACGCGAGGAAGAGATGAGAACCGCATGGTGATTGAAGAAGACCAGGATGGCGATCCTGAGTCTTCGACGACTACTACTTATACATGTGCGAGGCAGCTTTAAAGCTCCTCTCGAATCCCGTACCGAATAGCTAAAGTAGCTCAAACCCTACTACAGCCGTACTATGAAACACACCACATCGGCATGTGATACTCCGTCTGACTGATACGCAAAGTCCATGACACATTACTACTTACTAAGGGAGTCATCGCCTGTTAGTGAGAGTCCACTTCCCGCTGACCGTAACACAGGACGCTACAGGGAAGCTTATATACACTACTGCGGCTGAGTCTAAACTGAGTTCGAACACTATTACTAAGTGTACAGTAAGGTCCTATGACTCAGGAGCTGACGCGTCGTGTCTATTAATAGCGTTATCTATGGTGCTGACGTGGCACTCTGTCATAACACTTACGAGCGGCTCCACTTCGCTGAGTAAAACCTAATACAGCGAGTAAGCGTAAACTACTAAGCACGTTCTAGATCCTTCTAGTCCCTTCTATCCTTATCATCCAATCGTATGAGTCCGTACTTATAAGGGATACTAATCCCATGATCACGTGCACATGGTGGCAAATGCATGTGACTAACAGATGTCTCTGTACTTCGGCCCTTCATATCTTCTCCATATAAATCCATATAAATACAGAAAAATAGGGAAAATAATACGCGTCCATGACAGACATCATCGGCGCTGCCATTTTGGATGCGGAAGCCGACCCCAGGACACTGGCAGAAGCGCAGTCTCACTCCGACTGGCCTCGCTGGAAGGAAGCGATGGACTGTGAGCTGGCGACCCTCGAGAGGGCGGGCACTTGGGTCACTGTGCCGCGCCCGTCAGGCAAAAATGTTGTCGGCTCGAAGTGGGTATTTCGCGTGAAGCGCAAGGCCGACGGAAGCGTCGACAAGTATAAAGCTCGACTCGTCACTCGCAGCTTTACGCAGGTATACGGCGTCGATTATTTCGTCACATTCTCTCCCGTCGCCAAGCTAACCAGTTTCCGCGTTATTCTCTCAGTCGCCGCGTGCTTCGATTGGTGTAAGGATCAGTACCATCCTACGCTCGCCCGACACCTATGGACCCTCAGCCACCTCAGCGTCAATACCAACGCCACCAAGCCTCGCTGTCACCCTATACTGCCTCCTCTAATACGTACATTGCTTGTATATAAGGCTTCGAGCCTGGTCTCAGAAACGGCATCAGCCTTCGGACTGATCTTATCCTCCTCTACTTCCGTGTGCGTGTGTGTCTCCGAACCGTTTCCCGATCCAATCATCGATTAGTCACTACCGCGTGACTCGTTGATTATCATCTCTCCCTCTGTCCTTGTCTACGTCTTTCCCTTGGGTCGACGTTTTCATCTTATACTCGCATAACTATCTACAACTGGAGCCCACCGCGAGGGAAAGTCAGTAGACAAAACCCCTCCTCTGGTGCAACAAGTGATACCCACTAAGTTGCCACCTACTGATCCCCAAAAAGTTTTGCATGAGCAAAACGCCACAGCTACCACCTCGCGACAAACTAGGTCGCTACAGTACTACTAAACTTGCCCCACCCCCAAACTTCCTCGCTACACCACCTCCTAGTACCCGTGCCCCAACCCAGATATCTGCTGACAACGTTTCTGCTGTTGCTTCTTCCTCGCGTCTACCTGTAGTCCCCGAATCCTTGACTGACTCAGAACCCAACCTCCCCGGTAGCTTCTCTGACTCCATAGACACCTCGCTCTCTAGCTTCGCATCCCTCCGACTCAGATCTGTATCCCCCAAATCGGACTCGGACGAATCAGGAACAAAATCCGAAAGCTTAGGCCGGCTTACCCCAACTGAGGAAAGCCCCCAGTTCCCAGACTTAGACCCAACCCCTCGCTGCAGCCAGAGGAACCGCTCTTACTCGACATCTCACCTATCACACCATCTTTCGATCCCAGTCTTATTCCCCGACTTATTTCCCAACATCCCACCTGCACCGCCACCAACACCAAGCACAACTCCCCGCACTATGGCGACCACTGGAATAGCTGGAATGCCAGGGCCACGCTCGAACAAGGCCCCGTTCTTTGCCGCAAAAACAAACGACTCTCTGGCTGATTTCCTGCTCGAATACGACATCTTGGCCAACACCAACGGTCTCTCCGGGAGCGAAAAAGTAGAAACCATCACGCGCTACGTCCCTCCTGACATACGCACCTTTTGGCAAACACTGGACAGCTATAGTATAAAGAGCTGGACGACCTTCCAAAACGAACTAAAGGGCTTGTACTCAGACAACTCAGCAGCTTCCTGATACACCAAAAAGGCCCTTGAAGAATTCATCAACGCCTCGGCTCTGAAACGCATGCGGAACGAGGACGACGTGATTGCCTACCATCGTCGCTTCCTGGAGATGAGCAACCACTTATTCAACTCAAAGCGCCTCTCAGACGACGACCGAAATATGGAATTCTTTCACTGATTTCACCTGGATGACCGCGAAGTCCTTGCGACCCGATTCCTCTCCCTGTTTTCCAGACACCCCACTGATAAGCCTTTCCCCTTCAAGGACGTCCTCTCTACGGCCAGAAACTATTTTTCAAGAGATCTATTCTACCAGCCCACCCACCGCCGAAACTGCAACAACTACGACAATGGCGCCGAAGATCAGCCGGCAACATCCAACTACCGGACGAGGCAGCAAGGTGACGACCAAGACCCGCGCCGACACATCGACCCACGCTTCCAAAACCCTGCCCGACGCTCTGAATATGAAACAAGGACGGTCCGGCTCCCAGACCAAGACACGAGGCAAAACCACGAGAACGACGAACTCATGGGCATTCTCACAAAGATGGGAGGACTGCCAACAGCCGACCCAAAATACACGGTCTTGTACATGGAATGCAAGTGTCGCTTCCCCGACTTCGCCAAAGAACTCAGAACCCCGGACCTATTCCAAAACATGGCAACAGTTACCTACCAAGCCCCCGCAAGGCCGCCAATCACCCAGCCCTCAACCTCGGCACGTCAACCTTGGCCACAGCAAGACGACCAATCCCCAGTGCCGGAGCTGACAGCGTTTTTCCAGGAGATGCGAACCGAAGGGTGCGCCTTCTGCGCCCAGCCAGGCCACCGAGTCCGCGGGTGTCCTGCTGCCCTCGAGTACGTCCGCACTGGCCAAGCAATCATCAAAAACGACCGCCTCTACCTACCGAACGGCTCAGCAATCCCCAACGATGGAAGTGGCAGAGGAATAAAGCAGGGCATCGATGCATGGCAGGCAGCTAACAACGCCAACCTCGGTGAGCGCTCTGCAGCTTTCCCCCAGCCGCAGATCACAACAGCCCCCCAGCGTGACCTCCCGCCCCACGTCTCCCTCTCTCTCGAAGTCCTACAATGCGAAACCTTCAATGACAGCGATGAAGACGACAGCCTCAGCTACTGGAATGAACAAGATGGCCTATATGAAGTCCTGGTGGCAGAAAAGAAGAAACACGATTCAAGATCATTAAAGTTCCCGGATGTTGCAAGGCCACCGTCTCCACCACCCACGACCGTGCCAACCGCGAAGCCCGCGACAACCCAACCCAACCCGGGCCACTCAAGAGCGCCGCAATACCGATTCCAGTCAAACGCGGAAGACCAGAAACTCATTGCCGAGCTCCTTGCAATGCTCCTCGAAGGTAAACTAACCCAGACGACGCTGGCCCACATCCTAGCCGCAAGCGCCCCCCATCCGAAAGGAGCTTTCGGAGCGCCTACGCCCACGACGCGTAGAAGCGGGAGTGCTCAAGGAGCTCGGGACATCAGTCGTACAATCGGCCGAGTTCACCCTCCCACTCCAGGAGGTCGACGTCCTTGTCAACGGTCAAGTGACCGAGCCCGGAGTCCTCGACCAAGGTTCACAAATCATCGTCATCCGAGCGGACCTTGCACGGGACATCAGAGCAACCATCAACACGAGACGGCGCCTGGAGATGGAAGGGGCGAACGGTAGCAAAAGCTGGACTCTCGGGTGCGCAGAAAACCTCCCTATGCGTATAGGCAGCATTGATTTCCAGGTACACGTGCACGTCGTCGAAACGTCACCCTTTTGCCTCCTGCTGGGGCGACCTTTCCACCACCACCTACGATGCCGACTCAAAGACCTCCCCGACAGTCACGTCGACATTACGATCCGCGACCCAGCAAACCTGACCCACCCCATTCCAGTTCACTCCCGAGCACGACAAATCCAAACCGGCTACCTCAATACCTTCGCCTTCCAGCCCACACCAGCCCCACCCCGCTTCATGGCACCCGAATGTTACATGGCGTTTACCGCTTGTAATGTTCTACTTGGACAACTCCTTCCCGGGCCCACACCACCCGCCCTCGCGCTCGCATACAAGAAAGCAGCAAAAAAAGTCCACCCAGTAGCGGCCTCGCTACCAGAAGACTTTCGGATTATCCGACGCATTCCCGAAGACCCTCTCCTTTCCCTACCACCGCTCCCAACTGACCCGCCTCCTTTCTCCCCAGGATCCCGGCTCACACAGGAGCGTCTTGACGCACTCAACATCAACCGTTACGACTTCCTCTGGCCCGAAGAAGTCAAGCTCGCCCAACACATCCTCAAAACCAATGAGTACGCGCTCGCCTGGACTGAAGCCGAGCGCGGCCGATTTCGGGACGACTATGTCTCGCCAGTCAAGATCCCCACCATTGCGCACACCCCATGGATTCACAAAAACATCCCAATTCCGACCGGCATCCAAGATGAAGTCATCGACATCTTCAAAAAGAAGATCGCAGCCGGAGTCTATGAACCATCTGATGCGTCATATCAGTCCAGATGGTTCTGCGTCAAAAAGAAGACCGGCGCCCTGCGGATTGTCCACGACCTGCAGGCCCTCAACGCGGTCACCATCCGCAACGCCGCCGTGCCCCCGTTTGTCGACCAATTCGTCGAGGGCATGGCCGCGCGAGCGTGCTATGCCATGATCGATCTCTTCGTGGGATATGATCATCGTACTCTCGACGTTGCTTCACGAGATCTCACGAGTTTCCAGACTCCCCTCGGCGCGTTTCAATGCACTGTCCTCCCCCAAGGTGCCACCAACGCCGTCGCAATATTCCACGGCGATGTGACTTTCATTCTCACCCCTGAAATCCCCGACGTCGCCAAGCCATTCCTGGACGACATAGCCATCAAAGGCCCAGCGTCACAGTATGAGACCCCGGAAGGGGGATATGAGACAATCCCCGAGAACACGGGAATTCGACGCTTCATCTGGGAACACCTCAACGATGTCCATCGCATCCTCCACCGCCTCGGACACGCCAGTGCCACCGCCTCCGCCCCAAAGTTATTCATTGCAACACCTGAAGTCATCGTCCTCGGCCACAAATGCACTTACGAAGGCCGCATCCTGGACGACTCAAAAACGGCTAAAATTCACTCTTGGCCTGCTTGCAAAACCGTCACTGACGTTTGTGCCTTCCTAGGAACTGCGGGCACAATGCGCATATGGATCAAGAATTTTTCAACCATAGCCTGGCCACTTGTGAACCTCACAAGAAAGGACGCCGAGTTCGTCTGGACAACACATCATGAAGAAGCTATGGAAAAACTCAAAACGGAGATCGCAAACTCGTCCGCACTTATCCCAATTGACTACTCCTCGACACACCCGGTCTACCTCGCCATCGACTCGTCGTGGCGTGCGGTCGGCTGGATCCTCTCCCAGCACTGTGAAGACGGCCAACGACGACCCTCGCGCTTCGGGTCCATCCCATGGAACGAGCGCGAGAGCTGTTATTCACAGCCAAAGATAGAACTATATGGCCTCTTCAGGGCTCTTTGTGCTCTCCGTATTCACATAGTCGGCGTCGCTAATCTAATCATAGAAATGGATGCCCAATTCATACGCGGCATGATCGATAACCCCGACATGCAGCCGAATGCGGCGATGAACTGCTGGATCGCGGCTATCCGCCTTTTCGACTTCAAACTGGTACATGTCCCCGCGGAGAAGCACCTCGGCGCTGACGGCCTCTCGCGTGGCGAGCCAGTCCCTGGTGAAGATGATGAAGACGACGACCTGGAAGAGTGGGTCGACAACGTCCTCTCACTCGGAATCTGGGTCGACTCCTGGCAACGCACGCAAGCCCCCACCACCAAAAATTTTCAAGCCCTGGCCATGGAATCTACCATTCCGACAGCGACCGACACGACCTCGGCAAAACCAACAACTACGGCGCGCGATGAAGAGTTAGAACGCGTCCGTAAGTACCTCACCAACACCACGCAGGGTAGCCTCACCATGAACGAACGCGAGCACCTACACAAGCGAGCAAAACCGTTCTTTGCGAACGACGGCCGACTATGGAGGCGACAAGCACAAGGACGACATCAACTCGTCCTACCACCCTCGCAACAGAGCGCAACCATCCACGAAGCCCACGACAACCTCGGCCACAAAGGATATTACCCCACCCTCCGCCTCCTCCTCGACCGCTTCTGGTGGCCGACGCTCGCACAAGACGTCAAGCTCCACATCACCACCTGCCACAAATGCCAGCTACGACAGACAACCAAAGTCTGCATCCCGCCGACAGTCGCCACCCCTGCGCCTCTGTTCCGCAAAGCGTACATCGACACAATGTTCATGCCCCTAGCAGCCGGATACCAGTATATTGTGCAGGCAAGATGCTCGCTGACCGCGTGGCCAGAATGGCGCGCACTCAGGACTGAGACCGGCCGCACTCTCGCCGCCTTCATATTTGAAGACATCCTATGCCGATGGGGAGCCATTGAGGAGATCGTTTCAGACAATGGCTCAGCTAGTCTTTGAAAGTTCAGTTGCTTGAACTGGAAAAAACTGCAACCAGACCGGACCACAACCGAAAACAACCGGACTTTTGGTCGCGGTTGGGGCCCAGCACAGAAATGTGCGGTTGGGTCGCTGCGAGTATGTTGGATTCTCCAACCGGTTGCGACCGACTTCAACCGGTTGCAACCCGATTATGGGTGCAGTACTATAGTTCAAAACATATTTTTATTTGGGTTGTAATATACTAAAACATCACTACTACTACTAGCTACACTAAGCTAATGGCTATGAGAATGCTTGCTGTCATTGTCGTGTCACGTAGTCATAGTCGTAGTCATAGCTGTCATCGTCGTCGTCGTCATCGTCGTCGTCAGTCACCATCGTCGGTCTTGCTGTTGTCGTTGCCGTTGCCATTGACACTGCCACTTCGCCTTGCTGTCGACTATCACCCAGGTGTTGTGGCAGTTGATGTCGCCTTGTCGTGGTGTTGTGATCGCCGTCGCTGCTGTTGCCACCATTGTCGTAGTTGGGGCCACTGCATTGGCAGGGCTGGTGGCAGTCGGTAGCGCGTGTAGCGGGGCTGCGTCGGGGAGGTGCATCGAGTCGTGGTCGTGGTCGGTCGTTGTTGATGTTGATAGCAGGTGGTAATACAGTACGCACGTGCAGCGAACAAACCGGCAGTACCCGGGCCATTTGTTACTCACGCGTACTCATGCTTTAGGGAACTGTGACTTAGCTGTGATGGCCGAGTGCTTACCCAGAACAACGAACAACAACGACATCATCAACATCAACGACTTCGCCGATCCAAGCCGATCAAGCTGCCAACCGGTGCCGCCACCGCCCCACCACTGGCACCGCAAGTCCGATTGCGTCGCCTGGGCCGCAAAGGCGAGGTGCGAGGCGCACCGACTCCAACTCGACAACGGCGACAGCGAGGCGAAGACCGAGGCAACAGCGAACAACAACCACGACGACGACGACGACGACGACGGTGACGACGGCGACACACACAACACACGACGCAATACATGACGGGAGGCCGAGGACAACAACTTGGATGCAACAGACGCGACACAATGGGCCACGGCAGCAACGACGACGACCATCCCAACAACAACTACAACACAGCGGACCGCGGCAGCAACGACGATGACACAGATGGCGGTGGGGGGGATGCAGTGGGCTGTATAATTATTAGTTAGAAGTAATTACATTGTTTAGTAGTTAGTCTGCTACACTACACGCGACTGCTGGTACGGTGCCCCAGTTCTAGTAAGTCGCAACCGGTCCCAGCCGACTACAACCAACTGCAACCGGGTTGGGTTACAACCGGTTGAGAGGGATTGAAAATAATGAAGCAACCGGTAAAAACCGGTTGGCTGCAGTTGCAGTTGCAGTTGCAAAATTCAGGCTGGAGGACCAACCGGTCTCGGTCCGGTTGCTGCCAAATTGGGCAAAAAACCGGACTCAACCGGACTTTCAAACTCTAGGCTCAGCATTCGTAGCAGCGCTAACGTACCTCGCAGATCGATATGGTATTCGGCACATTCGGATATCAGCTTACAATTCGCGCGCAAACAGGATCGTCGAGCGGCAGCACTGCACGATCAGAGAGTCAATAGTGAAAGCATGCAAAGGCGATATCACTAAGTGGCCCGTTGTGGCCCCACACGCGTTTTGGGCTGACCGTATTACCACCAGGAAAGCTACTGGGCATTCGCCCTTTTACATGGCGCACGGGATCGAGCCCACTCTCCCGTTCGACCTCATCCTCGCAACCTTCCTCGTTCCAGACATCGCCAAGCCGCTGCAGACGGAGGAGCTCATTGCGATCCGTGTGCGGCAGCTTCAAAAGCGCAAGAGCGATCTCGCAGCGATCTTAGACAACATGCTTCGCAGCCGCTTCGAGTCGGCGTGACAATTCGAGAAGATGCACGCAGCCACCATTCACGATCACGACTTCAAACCCAGCGCGCTCGTCCTCGTAAGGGACTCGAGCATCGAAACCGACCTCGGGCGCAAGACAAAGCCGCGGTATTACGGACCCATGGTCGTAGCCCGCCGCACCCCGAACGGTTCATACCGACTTACGGAGCTCGATGGCGCGGTCTCAAAGCTCCGATTCGCTGCCTTTCGCCTGGTCCCATACCACGCGCGCTCCCGAACGTCGATCCCGGTCACGCAACTTATTGAGCGCGAGGACCTCATCAAAACCTACCTGGACGAAGACCCCGGCAAAGAAGACCCGGACGCGGAAACTGAAGGAGAAGAGATACAGGGAAGGGTACTCAGAAGCGGAAGGATTACGCGTGGATGACTCAGGACAGAACGGAGAGATTTACTTGGGTTTGGGCATGGATTTAGAACGAAGAAGACCTTTGACCGGGGACGGTCAAAACTTCACCCCCGAGTGGATGTAAGGATCAGTACCATCCTACGCTCGCCCGACACCTACGGACCCTCAGCCACCTCAGCATCAATACCAACGCCACCAAGCCTCGCTGTCACCCTATACTGCCTCCTCTAATACGTACATTGCTTGTATATAAGGCTTCGAGCCTGGTCTCAGAAACGGCATCAGCCTTCGGACTGATCTTATCCTCCTCTACTTCCGTGTGCGTGTGTGTCTCCGAACCGTTTCCCGATCCAATCATCGATTAGTCACTACCGCGTGACTCGTTGATTATCATCTCTCCCTCTGTCCTTGTCTACGTCTTTCCCTTGGGTCGACGTTTTCATCTTATACTCGCATAACTATCTACATTGGGACATCGAAAGCTTCGACTTCAACGGCACGTATCTCAACAGCGAGCTGGACGAGAATGAAGAAATATATATGTATTCGCCACCTGGTTATGACAGCGACGGGAGCATGGTGAAGCGACTTTGCAAGTCACTTTACGGGTTGAAGCAGGCAGGGTGAAAGTGGTATGACACACTTTCGCGTGCACTCGCTAACCTCGGATTCTCTGTTAGCCAGGCAGATCTGGGGGTGTTCTTCGCCCGTATCGGCACCAACATCTTGATCCTGGCTGTGCACATTGACGACTGTATCTTCACGGGCAGTTCGGGCGAGCTAGTCACACAGTACAAAACTAAGATCAACGCTTGCTATGCTCTTACGGACTTAGGGCCTCTTCATTGGCTCTTGGGCATCAAGATTACGCGCGACCAAGCCGCTCGCACCATCTCCCTTTCTCAAACATCTTACATCGACTCCATCTTAGCTCGTTTTTCTATGACTGACGCTAAGCCGCATGGAAGCCCTATGGTCCCTGGACTTGTCTACTCCAAGGACCAATCACCTAACAGCCCCGAAGAAGTCGCGCAGATGAAGAAGACTCCGTACCAAGAGGCTATAGGCAGTCTCATGTACGCTGCCGTCGCCACCTGCCCAGATATCGCGTTTGCGGTATCAGCCCTTTTGCAATTCCTCAACAATCCGGGCGCCGCTCACTGGGAAGCAGTGAAGCGGGTTTTTCGTTACCTTGCTGGTACAAAGACGTTTGAGCTGACTTACGGCGGCGAGTGACACGGTTTGGAGGGTTTCACAGACGCAGACGGCGCGACGCAGGAGCATCGTCACGCTATGTCAGGGTACGCTTTTCTTATCAACGGCAGCGCAATCTCTTGGAGTTCAAGGAAACAAGAGTTGGTGACTCTTTCTACAGCGGAGGCAGAGTACGTCGCAGCGACGCATGCAGCGAAGGAGGCAATTTGGTTGCACAAGCTTCTAGGCGAGCTATTTCCATCCCTTATCACCCCTACACCTCTCTATTGTGACAATCAAGCCGCCCTAAAGCTTGCTACTGACGATAACTATCATGCGCGAACCAAACATATCGACCTTCGCTATCATTTCATCTGGCAGACTGTTGCTAGCGGCGCCATCAAGCTTCTGTACTGTCCTACTGAAGATATGGTTGCAGATATTCTCACAAAAGCCCTACCCAAGTGGAAGGTAGTGGCACACGTCAACACCCTCGGACTGCGTCGAGCTTGCGGGGGTGTGGTGAATTGAGTGCGTCTTGTCTTCGTGTATCGTTTGCGATCATATGCGCGTGTGTCGCGCTGTGTTCCCATGTATGAATATGTGTGGCACTTACTGTACCAAGCTCGTCCGCCTCGGGTTTCCTTTACTGTAACAAGATGACGCTGTCTTCACGTCATGAAATGTCGTTTTACTTTACTAGTACTGTACATGTATGAGTAGTACAAAAGGGCTCGAATGCGAGCCCCTAAATGTAATCATTTTTGCCCCTCCTTATTCTCGGGCATTCTCTTGTCGTCCGCGTTTGCTCGTAAATCACTCATTTCATCATCATAAACCCACCTCCACGTCCCATAACCTCACCAAATAGATGATTTCTTTGTTCAATGGAAGAACAGATGGTTCGCTAGTGAGTCGATTCATAAGAATGTCAGAGTTGTTTGTCGTTGACACGCATTCCAATGAGCTCGAAGCGATGGGCAAGTTGGTTACATTCTCGTCATGATTAGCAGCGGTAAGAGCGGATTCCCAAGAAACAAATTGGTCAATGTTAACCGAAGTTGCTGGGATCGCAGGTTTTTGATAGGGGACGCTGTACGTCGTTTCACGAAGCACTCCAGAATTGACGCCAATAGTGATTGCCCAGTCTGCATATAGTTTCGCACTGCCAGTAAACAGTCGGTCGATGGTATTGAGTACCTCTTCTTCAGTGAGGAGGTTGGTAAACGGCTGTGCGTTGTGAGTCGTAACATTTTCTGTGTTGGGTACCGTTCCCATTTCTGTGTCAGCCATGGTGCTATTATGGTTGTTCGTATGGTTTTCTTGTTCGCCGCTTTCTCTGTGTGCTCACGCGCTGTCAGAACACTGATGGAAGAATTCGATGTTAGAAACAGTGGTGTGGACGTCGGCGGAAGCGTGGGACATGAATTCGTCGAATGCGTGTCGGAACGTTTCTTCTTCACCTTTAAGAGTGGAAAGAGACTGCCAAGGTTTTAGCAATGCAAGCATTGAGGCTTCGAATAAGCCATTCTCTGTGGAGTCGTCTCTTTTAGAGAACCATAAACCGGGGAAGTACGGCATTGTTTCATGACTGGCACTTCTCACGATTCGACAGCGACCATCTCTGTTGCTGCTTGTTCAGTAAGGGACACGGGTATTCGGTTTACACTGAATTGTTTCTGGGCTTCAACATAACACCGTCATACGTTCCAAGAAAGAAATCGAGGTACGACCATTGTTCTAAAGCGTCTCTGCGATCAATATATTCTCAGATTTGGTCTTTCAAATGAAGCCGGCCTTCAACTATCTCAACGTTCACCACATCTTCTTGCTGCCAATGATTTTCGTTAATGTTTTTTTTCCAGTTCGACATGAAAAGGAAGCTTGCAAACCTGATGAGCCCGGTCTTCGTCATGTGACGCAGCATTCGTGGAAGAATTGACGTCGAAACGGGAAGACGGTCTGAAGAGAGAGAAGAATAAGGTATTGGTTTGGATGGTGATCATATCTGTACCTCTCTTCCCGTAATATCGGAAATGTGTTCGTCAACAATTTAACCACTGAATACCAATGGATCGTTTCGAAATGGTGTGAAACGAAACGGTTTCCCCATCCCATTAGATAGCCGATGACCTCAGGAGCGCTCAGTTCCTGTTGTCGGCTCAAAGAGTTGGCACATTGCTGAATTAGTTTCTTATTGATAGTTGATAAAAGTGAGACTGTCTGTTCGTCAGATCGGTGATACGCCAATGTTTTCGCTAACAAGGCGGAAGTATTGGACGAGTCACGTTGTTTCTTGGCAACGTAATGAGTGATGTACCAGGCAATGTCTTTTGTTTCTATTCCATTCGTAATCAGTTTGATATCATGATTAGCGTGAATGGTTTGAAGAATTGCTGGACACCAGTTGTTCAAATAACCATATGTTCTCTTGGGACCCCAGTTACCGTGTTCATCAACCCAGTCGTTTGCACAAAGCGGGAAAGGAGCCTGTCTTTTACAGACCAAACGAGAGTTGGAGATCTTCATACACGCGTGACTACACTGATGAACTTGTACAGTTCTCACAATCCGTTTCTCAGCGTCTGCGCGACACGCGTCGTATTCGGGCATTTGTGGATCGATGGGTCGTGAGAAAGCAACCGCGCGTTCGCGGGGAATGGATAAGACAGCGGCACCTGGGATGTCGGGGATGTCTGCACGTATGTTAGCTGATATGAAACTCGCGATCATGCTCCTAAACTGTTCTGTTGCTAATAATTCCTTCATCTTTCCCGTGGTGACAGATCCACACAGCCAGAGTATCATGTGGAGATGAAGTGTTCCTCTTCCCTGTGCTTCGACGGTGCCGACGTAAGCGGCGATTTTGCCTAAGATTCCAGTCTCTCTTTCTATCGGCATGGTGGATGAAAAGCCTCTAATACCGAGTAAAGATTGTAGGATGGCGTTTATTATGAGATGGAAGAAAAGACAGGTGGCATAGGGGTCAGCTGCAATAGCTGTGTCAGAGGGACGTAGATCGGTCGCACAAAAGTTATCAAGGTTTATGTCTTCTCCACACAACACTTGTGCTATGGGGTCTTGGGTGTCTGCCGGATTGATGGTGAGCCAGATCGAGGGAGGGTCTTTTTTAATACATGTTCCCCAGATGAGGGAACGGATTTTGATACGTGATTCATCAGTTCCCATGACTTTGGTTCGAATCGTGGATAAATTTTGACGGAGTGAGCGCATCACAGGGTTTGAAAACGGTTGGTGTGCTTTTTCTTCAGCACTGGCAGCTTCGAAGTCGGATGGTTTCAAAGTTCCAATTTGGCGCTCGTACTGTGAAAATGTGTTTTTCGAGATCTGCAATGAAGCCGCAGTGCATACTTGACGTTTTTGGAGAACGCCGAACACTTGAAAAATGAAGTGTAGATCTTTGCGAAATCATTTGTCTGCATAACGAAGAGCCCAGCGCGCATGCGCCTGATAAGACACTGTTCGTGGATGGTCGACTTCAAAACCTCCAAGGCCGTAAAGAAACAAGCAGGGGAAACTTCCAAGGAGGTGATTAGGATTTTCGGAAGACCCATCGGAAAATGAGCCGCTTGCGTCTTTTCGTGCATATTCGTTTAGAGTTTGAAAGTCCGGTTGAGTCTGGTTTTTTGCCCAATTTGGCAGCAACCGGACCGAGACCGGTTGGTCCTCCAGCCTGAATTTTGCAACTGCAACTGCAACTGCAGCCAACCGGTTTTTACCGGTTGCTTCATTATTTTCAATCCCTCTCAACCGGTTGTAACCCAACCCGGTTGCAGTTGGTTGTAGTCGGCTGGGACCGGTTGCGACTTACTAGAACTGGGGCACCGTACCAGCAGTCGCGTGTAGTGTAGCAGACTAACTACTAAACAATGTAATTACTTCTAACTAATAATTATACAGCCCGCTGCATCCCCCCCACCGCCATCTGTGTCATCGTCGTTGCTGCCGCGGTCCGCTGTGTCGTAGTTGTTGTTGGGATGGTCGTCGTCGTTGCTGCCGTGGCCCGTTGTGTCGCGTCTGTTGCATCCAAGTTGTTGTCCTCGGCCTCCCGTCATGTATTGCGTCGTGTGTTGTGTGTGTCGCCGTCGTCACCGTCGTCACCGTCGTCGTCGTGGTTGTTGTTCGCTGTTGCCTCGGTCTTCGCCTCGCTGTCGCCGTTGTCGAGTTGGAGTCGGTGCGCCTCGCACCTCGCCTTTGCGGCCCAGGCGACGCAATCGGACTTGCGGTGCCAGTGGTGGGGCGGTGGCGGCACCGGTTGGCAGCTTGATCGGCTTGGATCGGCGAAGTCGTTGATGTTGATGATGTCGTTGTTGTTCGTTGTTCTGGGTAAGCACTCGGCCATCACAGCTAAGTCACAGTTCCCTAAAGCATGAGTACGCGTGAGTAACAAATGGCCCGGGTACTGCCGGTTTGTTCGCTGCACGTGCGTACTGTATTACCACCTGCTATCAACATCAACAACGACCGACCACGACCACGACTCGATGCACCTCCCCGACGCAGCCCCGCTACACGCGCTACCGACTGCCACCAGCCCTGCCAATGCAGTGGCCCCAACTACGACAATGGTGGCAACAGCAGCGACGGCGATCACAACACCACGACAAGGCGACATCAACTGCCACAACACCTGGGTGATAGTCGACAGCAAGGCGAAGTGGCAGTGTCAATGGCAACGGCAACGACAACAGCAAGACCGACGATGGTGACTGACGACGACGACGACGACGACGACGATGACAGCTATGACTACGACTATGACTACGTGACACGACAATGACAGCAAGCATTCTCATAGCCATTAGCTTAGTGTAGCTAGTAGTAGTAGTGATGTTTTAGTATATTACAACCCAAATAAAAATATGTTTTGAACTATAGTACTGCACCCATAATCGGGTTGCAACCGGTTGAAGTCGGTCGCAACCGGTTGGAGAATCCAACGTACTCGCAGCGACCCAACCGCACATTTCTGTGCTGGGCCCCAACCGCGACCAAAAGTCCGGTTGTTTTCGGTTGTGGTCCGGTCTGGTTGCAGTTTTTTCCAGTTCAAGCAACTGAACTTTCAAAGACTATATTCGTTGACGAAAGCACTGCCTCGTTTAATAGCCCAACCGTCAAATTTTTCCGCACGAGCGACGTTGGCAAGTGCGTGAGCAAGCATTTCATTTTCAGTAACTTCATTGGCGGCGACGTCGACTACTCCCAGGGAGTGCAGCGGTATCGCACTGGCGTCTAGTACGAAGATATTAGCGTGGTGTAAGAGTAGACTACCATAGGAATCTCACCTTCGATTTCACTAGAAGAATGTGAATCATGTTCTGGGTTGAATTCTCCCAAAGGGAAGCTGTCTGTGCACAGGAAGAAGTGAGAAGAGGTCACATGTAAATGAAGGGAGAATGAAGAGAGGAAATATGCGTACTGTTTTCGAAATCGTCATCATCCAGAACATAACCATCTGTTTCTTCGGCGAGAAGAACAGTATCATCAGAATGTCGAGCCAAGGACATGATTTCTATAGGAACGCCGTCGACAGGTAGCTCGCATAATCTCTTTGATGAGATAACAATGTCACGATAGATAGGATTGTTGCTCTTCAGCCATTCCAACGCAAGACGAACGCAAGTTCGATTAACCCGTAAGAACCCAGGCATGGTTTTCTCTGGTAGATTGTTAGGTCCAACAAACATGATACCAATAGTCGCAGCGAGGATGGCGGAGGATGGCGGCATGGTTTGCGTGTCAGTCAAATGGGCGATATCGTTCGTATTCAAACGATACGTAGAGACGTTCCCTTGTAGTCCACTTTGCATACCTGCTGATGACCAGTTACGTGCACCCTTTTTTTTAGGATACAGTTTGACAATGTACGCAGCAGGAAAGTATCGTGCAACGAGGATTCGTTCGAGTAGAGTTAAGATGGTCAAAAGGGGGGGTACGTCTCCAATCCACAATCCGTTCGCCAAAGACAACGTGGGAGTCTTGTCTTTTCTGAGGTCACATACGCAGCTACCACAAACGTTGGCAAAAGGCGTTCCGTTTTCATATTGGAAGACCGACAGAGGTCGGACAACACTAAGTCAGGCAAGGACAGAAAGGGAACCAAGTATATTGGTTATAAACAGAGATAGAGTCTTTGGTGCGCAGGGGGAAAGTAGGGAGGAAGATGGGGATAAAAGAAAGAGATAAGCAGTAGCGAGCATTTGTACAGCGTCTTATATACGGAAGGTGTGAACGTTTGGAATATGTGAGAGGACTGTGACATGTCAAGACCGATCTGCGTTAGTGACATCGTATGTAGCAAGTGACGTAGGCTTGCACCCCTCCCCGTTATAAGAGAAAAATATGTAGGTATCATGATGAACGCGAGGGGGGGATTATTATAGTACGCCTGGGTTCTTGTCTTGTGGTATCTTGTCGTATGTCGTTGCTGGCTGGTGCGCTTTCTTGGCGCGCTCTTCTGGGCGGGATTGTTATAGTGAGTTTTGGGGTTAGTGTTGCTTTGCTTTGTTCATATGCGTTGCTGTCTTGTGCGCTCTCTCCGCGCGCTCCTTCTTCGGCCTGTAATTGTGTTTTGCGTGCTTGCCAAATGTCTAGTGCTTCACAATCTTCTAGCTCGTTTGCGTGGAGCCATTTGTCCCCTTCGGGGCCTTCGCCTCGCCAGCGCACGAGGTATTGTGTTTGTCTTCTTCGGCTCCTTTCGTCGACAATTTTGTCGATGTAGAACTCTTGCTGCCCATCGAGGACGACCGGGTCCGGCGGATGCATTGCTCGTTGTGGGAATAAGTTGTCGTCGTTTTCCTTAAACGGTTGGACCTCCGATGTATGAAATACAGGGAAGAGGTCAGGCGCCTGCGGCATATGCAAGGTAACTGTGGAGCGTGCCTCGTCAGTGGCTGTGATACGATAGGGGCCGTCATATCGAGGCATGAACTTAGCGGCTCGTGGTCCGTCGCCCGTTTTGTATTCCCGTCGTCTATGTAGTGTGGAGAGAACTACGCAGTCATCGACTCGGAAAGGGAAAATCAGACGGCGGTCTTTGTTGGCCTGGTGTGCCTGCTTTAGCTTTGCCGTGAGTAGATTGTCTTGTGCTTCGATCTCTATGTGTTCCATGCGTTCAACCATGTCACGGGCCTGAAGCTCTTCAACCGTCTCCTCGTCATTTGGAAGTATTGGTGGGAGCAGCCTCGGAGATTTCCCGAAACGTAGTTGAAAGGGGGTGTAGCCGGTGGAGGCATTTTTTGTATTCATGATGTCGAATCGAACCTTTGGTAACGTGCGGGACCAGCCCCTTTGATCCCGTTCGACAGCGAAGCGAATGCATTGTATAACGGTTTTGTTTGTCCGTTCGCTAGAACCATCCGTTTGCGGGTGGTAAGATGTTGACATCTTTAGTTTTACGCCAGTTAGTTTGTGTAATGCACGCCAGAAACGGGAGAGGAACAGCTTATCGCAGTCGGAGACGATGTCAAGTGGTAGGCTGTTTTCGCAGTACCATTCCTTAAAGAAGACCTCTGCGAGGCCTTCGGCGGTCAGTGTGGTCGTTGTGGGCACTATTCGTATGTCCGATCCAAGGCGATCCGTGAAGGTCACGATGTTATCATAGCCATTGTCCAGCGGTAATGGGCCGATGAAGTCTATTGCGACGGAGTTGCAACGCCTATCTGGCACTGGTAATGGGTGCAGTGGTCCTACTGGTTTTGTCGTTGTTGATTTGTTCCACTGGCAGTCGGCGCATGATGGGATATATGCTTCTTCGAGGTCTTTCCACATGCTTGGCCAGTAGAAGGAGTCTCGAAGCACTTCGTATGTTTTTGTGGCTCCGAAGTGTCCTAGCTTGTCATGGGCGATGCGGAATAGCATTTCTCGGATGGTGCCTCTGCTCGGAATCATTAGACGATTGTTTATGAACCAGAAACCTTGTTGTTGTTCCACGTTTTGCATTCCTGCCGCTGCGCTTGTCAGCTTCGCAGTGAATGGATCCATGGCGTACCCTTGTCGGATTTCATCTAGGATGGCATCTTCCAGTTCGAAGCGCGACCAGATCTTTCGGTTATGTGTTTGCGAGAAGATGGTCGCAATGACTGTCACGGCTGGGTCAGGTAGGTGGGATAATGCATCCGCGACCATGTTTTGTTCACCGGGCAGGTAGTGGATGGTGGCGTCATACTGTGAGAGAAATTCCATCCATCGGGCCTGTCGTCATGAGAGGTCGCGCTGCGTCCCGAAGTGTTCCAACGTTTTGTGGTCTGTCCAGACTTCAAATGTAAAGCCGAGTAGGTCTGTCCGCCATTTTCCTAGAGCACGTACAATTGCGAGTAATTCTTTCTTGTGGACGGGGTAATTTAGTTCTGCACTTTTGAATGCGCGCGAATCGTAAGCAACCGGTCGTGCAGTTTCGTACGTAGGACCGAATGAGAGTAGCGTGCCTGATCCTATATCGCTAGCATCGGTGGTGACAAAGATTTTGTACTCTGGCATTAGGGATGGGTCGATCGTCGTGAGGCAGTCCGTGGATGTGACCATTGCCTTAATGGCGTCAAACGCCGTTTGATGTTTCTCGGACCAGATTGGGAAATTCTTATCGCAGTCCTTTGTCGTGAGTGCATCGAGGACCGCGGTGTGCTCTGCCAGATTAGGGAGAAAAGCTGAGAGGTACCGCACCAAGCCGAGGAATCCTCTGACCTGCCGCGCACTTGTGGGCGTGGGCCAGTTCGTCACGCGGTCGGCTTTTCCCTCGCCCATTTCAATACCTTTGGCCGTGATTCGGTGTCCGAGAAAGTGGATTTCTGTGGAGAACAACTTTGTTTTGTTAGGGTTGCAATAAAGCTTGTTGTCAGCTAGCGCCTGTAATATTGTGGAAACGTTCTGGACGTGTTCTTCCACATTCTTCGACCAGACGGCAATGTCATCGATGTATACGTGACAGATACGTCTGATCCACGGACGCAGGGCTTCTGTGACTCTTCGCTGCTGGATTGCGGGGGCATTCTTTATGCCCATGGGCATGACGACCCATTCATAGAGGCCCCATGGTGTATTCACCGCTGTGAGGCTTATGTCGTCAGGATGCATTTTTGTTTGGAAAAAACTATTCGTCATGTCGATCGATGCGAATATCTGGCCGGTTGCGACATCAGCGAGGATCTCACTTATGCGCGGAATGGGGAAGCTATCCGTGACCGTATTTTTGTTCAGTTGCCGGTAATCGTTTACCCAGCGTGGCAGAACTGTGGGGTCCGCTTTTGGGATGATAAATGCTCCGCTCGTCGATCAATGCGAATATCTGGCCGGTTGCGACATCAGCGAGGATCTCGCTTATGTGCGGAATGGGGAAGCTATCTGTGACCGTATTTTTGTTCAGTTGCTGGTAATCGTTTACCCAGCGTGGCAGAACTGTGGGGTCCACTTTTGGGATGATAAATGCTCCGCTCTCCGCTGGGGCTGATGAGGGGCGGATCCGCCCGGCGTCGAGATGTTGCTGCAATAGCCTATGCCAGGCGTCTTTCCATTTTCGTGGGCAAGGATAGTTTCGCGCTTTTATAGTTTTGTTTGATTCTTTCAAGATAATCCGTGCTAGTGGTTTTGTGGGTAGTTCTTTGATGTGCGGGGGTGGTTCGAAAACCTGAGCGAAACGCATGCGAAGTTCTTTTTCTCTCATTTGGAACTCTTCATCTTTGGTTAGGGTTTGTATGCGCTCATGTATTGCCGCCAGTATGTCCATTGTGTAGTAGTTTATTGGTTTTTTTTGTCTGCCTTTGAGTAGGTCAAACGGAGGTTTCATTGACATTACAGTACACGATCTCTCGGCATAGTTACAAATGACTTTATTCGTTGATAGGAATGGTAGTCCAAGTATTATGGGCATACATAGTCCCAGTGTGACTACGGCGCACAATGGTTCGGATTGAAAGATGTTGTTCATGGACGCGGGCTGTATTATGACGTAGTCTGTTATTTCTTCTGGTTGATTCGTGGCGCCAATGGCGACTGTTACGCATTCAGGGCGTTCAAGTGGTAGGCTGTGTAGACGGAGATGCTTTACGAGGTCGGGGCGGATAAGCACCATATGTGCTCTGCTGTCGATGAGGGCACGTGTTCTTACCCGAACAGTATCTGTTGGATTCGTGAGCACGCATTCCCATACAAGGTGTTTCTCCTTCAGCGGGGCACTCACAGATGATAAGCTAGTTTCCGATGCTTCGGAGGTACTAGTATCTGCCGCTATGGTCGTTGACGGGAAGATTGCGGCTACGAGATCCGTTTCTGCAGAGGCCTCGTCGACAAACTCGGTAATGGCAGCAACTGGTGTGCTGGCGGGTGCGGTGACTGGACGCATGTTGCTCTTTGCCGCTCTCGCGCGCAAGGCGTCCTGGAGGGTCCATTGTTTGTAATCCTTCCCGGACAACGTGGTCGTGCATTTGTCTGCCCGGTGACCGGCATAGAAGGTCCGGCATTTGAGACAGCCTTCATGGTCGTGGAGCAGTCGACGTTCGTCATCGGTCAATTTAGGGGGGTATAGAGAGGGCGTTGAAGTGCTAGGAGTGCTACTCCCACGTGTGAAGCTACCACGATTGTTATTACTCGTGGGTGGGTAGCGCGTGCCAGTATTCTGTCGTTTTGCCGATCTGTTATCCCAGAAGTCTGCCATCCACTTTCGTTCAGTTTGACGACGGTTGTCAATATGAGTGAGTTTGTTCATCCATTCGTGGAAATCAGCAACCTTGTCAAGCTTTTCATCTGTGGCCATTGTTCGCAGCTCCTCGTCAAGGGCTGCTTCTAACTGGATGCGTAGCTGGGCGTCGGACATGTGGGAGGTGGTGTTCCGAAGGGAGACGTTATACGAGAGGATTTGATCGGACCAAGCATCGAAATGCTGGGATGGGTCTAGTCGAGAGTTTAACATCTGGGTGCGGACGGCTTGTTCCCAGTTGAGAGGTAGCCAGCGTGCGCGAAACTGCTTCATGAACTCTGGGAACGTGAGGGCCATGAGGCGTTCGCTGTCACATAATGCCCAATCATCAACAAGTGTGTTTTCGAAGCAGCTGAGGATACGCTTGACTTTCTCGTTGTCCTCAACTCCATCTTTGGCGTTTATGAAGAAGGTGTTGCAGTGGTTCTCGAAATCGCGGACAGCTTTTGGCGTGATTTTGCCGGCAGTTAAGATAGGCGGGCGCATTAGGATAGGGTGTGATACGGTTGCGATTTTTGGTTCAGACATGGGATGGGGTCTTTGGATTGATGCAAGGATAGCAAGGGCGTCGTCGTCTGAGTCAGAATCCGTACATGTATTTATGGTGGTATGATCTTCGACGTTAACGCTCAATGGATTCACCGGAGTATTTTCGGCGGTAGGTGGATTCGCTGGGGTCTCTTCGGTAATGGACGTCTCGTCTGGGGAAGGGGGGAGGTTTTGGATATGTTTAGATTGATGAGATGCCAGGGTGGATCAAGAGGGAAAACGTTTACTGGAGCGGGACAAGACGGGATCAGGACGTTTGCGTGACGTTTGTGGAAGCTATTTTTCTTCCAAGCGGGACGGTGTGGGGACAGGCGGGGGGAAACATAGACAGAGAGGTAGACAGAGAGAGGTTCGCTGAAGGGTTTATACACTTGGCTAGACTTTCAAAAAAAAGTGGAAGACCGACAGAGGTCGGACAACACTAAGTCAGGCAAGGACAGAAAGGGAACCAAGTATATTGGTTATAAACAGAGATAGAGTCTTTGGTGCGCAGGGGGAAAGTAGGGAGGAAGATGGGGATAAAAGAAAGAGATAAGCAGTAGCGAGCATTCATACAGCGTCTTATATACGGAAGGTGTGAACGTTTGGAATATGTGAGAGGACTGTGACATGTCAAGACTGATCTGCGTTAGTGACGTCGTATGTAGCAAGTGACGTAGGCTTGCACATATCTACCTAACGAATTGTTATTTCGTTCAAGGAGCATGCCGTCGGTGAGGATGTGGGCTGGGTGACATTTCGTTGGTGACAGTTTTTTTTTCTCTCGAAGGTGACAGAGTTCGACTGGTTGCACCTCATTGGAAAAAAAAAGGCCAGCGCAAATGGCACAGGTCAACATGGTGGTCGCGTCCCGTCCTGTGGCATGTATAAATTTAGTAATGCGTGCATGCTGGGTGTCCGGTGACACAGTTTCGAAGAAGGGATCGAGTGTGCTGTGCAACGGAGGCGTAATGTGGGAGGAGGGATTCAGGTTTGTTTCCAATCTCTGCCTCTTTGTACGTGCTCTCTGTTCAAAAATAAGTTGCTGTTCTGTAGGCAAGAGGAAGATCGTGTCTTCCATGTTTGCACGAGTCCGCTTTTGAGCAGGCAAAAAAGTTGCAGGCCATAATGTGTCTTCCATCTCATTCATGGTTAAACCATGTAATGGAGATTGCATGTTTGGCGACGACGACATCAGCTACTAGACAATATGGACACAGTATGGCATAGAGGAGAGGCTGCTGACTCCTGTGTGCGCATCCAAAAAAGAGTGATATTATAAGGCATAGACCCGATCAAAGGAGTCCTATACGGGAAGCAAAACCAAAAGATGAAATTGTTTACGAACCGTGCCAAACGGATGTTGAGCGTGTTTGAAGTGATGTGCATAAAAGCAGTCACCAGCAACATTTCAGTAATGTACAGATGTGGCAACGCAAGTGTGAGAAAAAGCGAAAAAAGAAATAGAAAGGGAAAACACCGGCACACGAAGCAAGTGAAGAAAAAACAAATGACCGTGTTGGGATTACTATTCCCGATTGGGAAACGAAAATGAATTTGTCCGGGAAGCAATGGGAGAGGGCGGCAGCACTCAACTGCCCTTCCTTCGGTCTCGTAGGTTGGGACAGCGTCCCCTTTTCCTCACCTGGCCAGTGCTATGCCCGTAAAGTACAACACCACGACATAACCCCCCCCCATGCCTAACTTCTCCATCGGAAGTGTCAACATGGGGAGACGTAACCCCGCCATGCATGCGTTGCTCGAAACCAATAATCAGGATGATATATTATGTGTCCAAGAACTGTGGTTTAGTTGAATCAGCATGAGGTGAGCCGACCAGGAGAAATATGGAGTCGACGTCCTAGGAGGCGCGGCGAATCAGCGGTGGGAACTGATTTACCCGTTCTTCACAGATGATCGACGGGCGAAAGTTATGACCTATGCCCGCAAACACGACACCCCCACAGGGAATAAGCGGAGTGGGCTCGAGGTCGTCGCACATCTCGACCTCGCCCAACACCCCTGCCTTCTCGTTACTGACGTTCGCGCCGGCCGGGACATGTGGCGAATAGTCAACTTCTACAACGACGTCGCCAACCCGTCAGCGCTCCGCACGCTCATGAAACTCACGATCGGCGATGAAGTCCCAACACTCCTCGTTGGTGACTTCAACCTCCACTCAACCACCTGGTCCCCATACAGCTGGGCACCCTCTCCTTGGGTGGGAGAGTTCGAGGGCTGGGCAGCGCTAAACACGCTCCAACTCCTGAACGTCCCGGGTAAACCCACGTGTAGAGGCACCACTGCCCAAAACCAACAGGATAGCACACTCGACCTCGCCTGGCGCAACTTTGCAGCTGAGGTCCGCAACACTTTCGCAGGAGGTATTGTAGACTGGCAAGGGTCGCTAGGGTCGGATCACGCCCTCATACGCATCCTTGCCTATACTCGCCACTGCACCCGCTCCCCCCCCAGGGACACCACCAACGCATTCAACACCAACATCAACGCGGAAGAATGGACCGAGTGGACACGCCTTATGGAAGCCCACTCGCCCGTCCTACACGCGCCCCCTCCTTCGGCTGAGGAGGTGGACACCATCGTTGACCTCATCTACACAGCCTTCAATAAGGTGTAACGCCACCACAGGGGCGTTAAGTACGATGTGTACTTTGGTTAAGTCACGGACGGTAACGGGACAGGAGTAAGTCAGTTACGACTTAGTTCAATGGTGAACAAGTACCACTTGGCCTCCGTGGACACAAGGGTAATAGCAAGGATAGGCTCAAGCGCAACGGCGAGCAAAAGAAGGGAGTCAAGCGAAAGTGCGACTCAAGGGATTGGATCGTGAGAGTAGACAGCGGTGTGGTATTACACAAGAAGTCAAGTCTACCGTACAAGCTAGGTAGCGTGAGACTTATATACTAGTACACGATGTTTGCCAGAGACAAACATATGGCGCGATCCTAGGATCCGGGTCCTAGAGAGCTAACAAAGGGAGAGTACGAAAAGAGAACAAGGGAATCCCGCGGGACGACGTGTGGATCAGAAGTCGTCAGCGGGTTCTGGAAGTCACGCCACGGGGCGTCGTAACGGTCATGCGCTAGGCGCGAGATAAGAGCCGAGGTGCGGATCGAAGCGGATCGTATCGTAAAAGTACAATGGAAAGTCGGCACAGAATACGAGTTACGGGATGTGAAGGGAAAAGAAGGAAGAGGGAGGGAAAATCGTAACATTACCCCCCCTTCAGATTCGAAGTCGCCACGACTTCGACTAGTCGCTAGTATAGTAACAGTCCTCTTCTGGTATAACGGTAGCCGGGTCAGGAGAGGGGGACCGGGGACAGGTGTGGGAACGTAAAAACATGTGGCGCCCTCTGCGGCCACACTTCCGGCACCCCTCATACTGAGGGCAATCAATCTCATCGTGAGAGGCCTTCCAGTCGAGACATTTCCCACACCAGCGAGTACGCGGCGTGGGGTTCTCGTACCGGGCGGACATTGGGGACATTCGCCTTATGAGGCAAACGTCCACGCGGTGGGCAAGGCTGCCGCACCACTGGCACGCGTCCCGCCGTGCTCGCTCGGGGCAGTCTCTTACGAGGTGGTCTTTGGACCTGCACTCGTAGCACCTGCGACGACGCGTGCTGCCTTCCCCTTGAAGGCGCGGCATCTCGCAGGGTCCTCCCTCCTGCAGGGGTAACGGCATCTCGCCAGGTCCGTCCGCGCGCAGGGGCAGCGGCATCGAGGAGTGGCGGGGTCGAGTGGGTTTGGTCATGAGCTCAACGTATCGGTCGCTGATAAGGGGAATGACGCGGGCGTACTGCAACCGCTTTCTTACACTGGACATATTCATGTCCAGGTGGAACTGGTCTTTGATGGCCTCCGCCTCTAGCCTACGGAGGTCGTCCCGTCGCACCTTGAGCGCGTCTCGGGCTTCCAGGCATGTGCGTAGGCGGGCGACGTTGGCGTGGAGGGCAGGGTAGTGAAGGGAGGAGATGACTTCGTCGATGACGAGTCGGCGAGGGTCATGGGGGTGGAAGAGGTCTATCTGCTGGTCCGTCACGTGTTGGGGTAACTGGTTAGCCGTGGTGGTGCGTAGGTAGATGGACGTGACGTAGCATGGCTCTCCTTTCCCCATCGTCCCTACCACCTCCTGGTAGTCCTTGCGGTAGTAGATATACCGCGCCACTTCCTTCTTCCCCGGCTTGCCAATCATGAGCGGGTAGAAGCGCGGGGAGGTGGGGTCGTTAGGGAAATAGGGAATCCCCGGCTCTGCTGATGTGTCCGGGTCTTCATCGTCAAGGAGGGTGTAGCGTGGATCAGGGAGAGCGAGCTCGACGGTGGCAACAGGGGTAAATACGTGGTCAATCCCAGGTGGGAATGGAGGGAGCGGGAGTGAGGATTGGTGCAAGGTACTGAGTGTCGGTTGCGAGACAAGTGGAGGTGGCGACGTCGACCCAGATGATCCTGACGACTCGGGTGGTTCGGCAATGGTGGGTAGTGAGGTTTCGGGGTTGAGCGTAAATTCAGGCAGTGGGGGAGGCGTAGTGATTCGGGAGTATGGGGTGTAGGCAGCGTCAGGGTTCATGTCCGGGATTCCAGCCTCTTGGGATGGGACAGTCAAGTTGTTGAGAATGATTTGGGACGGGGGATGGACGGGCGCAGTGGTGACGATGGGTGTATCAGACATGAGGTTTCCGGGGATGATCATAGGTGACGAGAGTGGGTGAAGGGGGTACGTCTTTTATATCTTTCGTCCAGCCCCTTCGGCGGTAGGATTTTGCCGATAGAATTCGGCGATTAAGTCAGGTGCGTGGCGGACGTTATCGAGTGGTTCCCACGAGCTGTCACTCATGGGAAATCCCTTCCACTGGATCAGGAATTGAAGTTTGCGCCCTCGGCCATGAAGGCGAGATTGTAACACGTGCTCCACTTCAAACTCTTCTTCTCCTTTGATAAGGTCAGGTGGAGGTCGCGTGAAGTTAGCTCCATGGAGTTCCGTCTCCTTGTATGGCATAAGGAGGTTCGCATGGAACACGGGATGTATCTTCCACGTCTTTGGAAGATCTAGTTCGTACGAGACCGCCGATAAGACTTTCTTGATTCGGAACGGTCCGTGGCATTTTGGTGCGAGCTTTGCGGTGGGGTAGAAGGTCCGGAGGTTCGTCCCCTCCAACCATACTTGAGCGCCTTCCAGGTAAGGTATGAAGCGCGTCTTCCCCCTCTTCGCCATAAGCTCTTGCGCGTGCTTGATGCAGTCTTGCGCGTGCTGGCATCTATCCCCCATTTCTTCCAGTCGTTGATCGACGGACGGAGTTGATGTGGGTTTCGACGTCCACATGGTACGTGGTTCCCATCCCATGATCAACGAGAACGGGGAATGTTTGGTTGTGGCATTTGGCCACGAGTTGTGCGCGAATTGTGCTACTGGGAGTGCCTCCGCCCAGTTATCCTGTTGCATGTTACTCCAGTGGCGAAGATACTGTTCCAACCACTGGTTGGTCCGCTCTGACTGTCCATCCGTCTGTGGATGATATGTGGAGGAGATGTTCTGACGGATCCCCAGCATCTTACACAAGTCCTTCATAAAGGCGGACGTGAAGCGCGGGTCTCGATCCGTGATCATTTTTCGGGGAATGCCATAGTGTGGGTAGACGTGGTGGAGATAGAGTCGTGCCACTCCTTCCGCGGTAATCGTCTCATTACATGGGATGAAGATGGCCGCTTTTGAACAATCGTGGTCGGTGATGGTGAGAATGGAGTCATATCCATTCGACGGGGGTAGCTTTGTGATGAAGTCCATTGTTACGACTTCAAATGGTTCAGCGTCGGGGTCTGTGGTGATGGGGAAAAGATGTGGCTTTTGTCGGTGGGGGTTGATTTTGTTGGCTTGGCACGTCGCACAACCTTTGACATAGTCTTCCACATCCTTTCGCATGTTCGGCCACCAGTAGTCACGTTGCACCAACTCTAGCGTGTTTGCGATCCCTGGATGGCCCATGCTCGGCGTGTCATGGAAAAAGGTAATTACCCCCCATTTAAGATCGTTGTCGCCCACGACAACGAGAGCGTCTCCTTTCCACCAGAGTCCTTGGTGCTTTTTCAGGTTGTGGGGTTCGACCCATGTGAGGACGGCTTTCTCGTCCATGTTTTGCGCTATTTGCGTCCAGATGTCCATGTCGTGCATTGACATCTGGGTCGCACGTATGAATCGGTCAGCGGGGAGGACGATGACATCGTTGTTGTCCTCCTCGTTGGGCTCATAGTCAGCTCATCGTGAGAGGGCGTCCGCACGACCGTTTTTTATACCAGGTACGTGCTTCAGTCAGAGATGTCAACGAGTGACACTCGTGAGTATGAGTACTCGTTGGAAATCTCCGATGACGTACCCGTACTCAACTCGTACTCGCGGTGGCGAGTACTCGTGTTCATGAGTACTCGCCGAAATTTTTGGACTGACACTCGTACTCACGGTGCGAGTACCCGTTTGAGCCACGAGTACTCGCACTCGCGAGTACTCGTATTCGTTCGAGTTTCACGGGTACTCGTTTCGAACGAGTACCCGTGGATATTCTGTTATTACTACACTAGTAACACTACTAAAGAATAGCTACATAATGTACTAGTACAAGCCCCTGCCCCAGCGTAAAGCTGCCTGCCTACCGCCATCGCATCTGAGTCACCGCCGTTGCCTGTCGTGTAATCGCCGCGCCGCCACCACCATCTATCGCGTCATCGTCGTTTGAGCTTGCCTTCATGTCGTCGCTTGCCGTTGATGTCAATTGCGTTGTTGTTTGAGCTCGTCTTGCTGTCGTTGCCGGTGTGGTTGAACCATCGTCGCTGTGTCATCGTCGTTGCTGCTGCGGCCCGCTGTGTCGTAGACTTGTAGTCGTTGGGATGGCCGTCGTCATCATGTTTAGGACAGGACATGTGCTGGCGGGGTTTGTCGTTGTCGTAGTAAAACGTCGAGCGTGGGAAGCACCGTGGCCTGTGGGAAGCAACCTTTTCCACGCCCGCTCGGTGATTGCCAGTTCATACATGGCTGAAGAATCTCCGACCAAATCCCAGCCACGCACCGGCAACGACAAACTACAACAACACGCCTCAAGTTCGCCGATGCAGCTTCGGGCTGCATGAACTCCAGCCGTCGCCCAGCACCCTACCAACGCAGCAACGACTACGACACCAGCAACAGTGACAAGGCGACGCGGCAGCGACGCAACTGCGACGGGCAAGACGACGGGCCAATGGCCATCGACCACGACGACCGGGCAATGCCCGTCGACCACGACTCGGACCACGGGTCAATACCCATCGATTACGACTACGGGGCAATCCCCGTCGACTTACGAAGGCGGGGGCAATGGCCAACAACACAACAAGGGATGACCACGACCAGTCGATGACAGAACAATGCGACATGCCAGCGACAAACGACTCAGACGGCTACACTGACATGGAGCGCTGCAGTGGGGACTAGTTACTTAGACAGTACTGTAGTACAAGCTGTAGTATTTAGTTTGATATAAAACAAATATTTCTTGAAGTCTTTGCCAACCACGGAAAAGGGTCACGTGACCCCGTGAGTACCATGAGTACTCACGCGATCGAAAATGGAAACTCGTACTCGCGTGTACTCGTCACAAACGAGTCACACTCGCGAGTACACTCGTTTGATGGTAACTCGTTGACATCTCTGGCTTCAGTGCGAAGTTGTATTCTGATAACTCCAAAAACTTGCGTGCCACTCTTCGGCTGATCTTTCGGGGGTCTTTCCAATACTGCAGATTGGCGTGGTCGGTGTGGATGATAATTTTGTGAGGGGAGCCGACCAGGTAGGTACGCCAGGCTCGTAGCGCCTTGACTACCGCTAGTAGCTCCCTGTCGTAGATGTCGTAGTTGCGTTCCGCTTCCGTTAGTGACTCAGAGTGGAACGCAACCGGGTGCATGCGTTGATCAGGTCCTAGTTGATTGAGTACTGCCCCAAGGGCTACGTTGGACGCATCTACTTCGAGTTCAAATGGTTTCGTGAGGTCGGGGAAGAGGAGTGTAGGTTCTCGGCCGATGCTTCGCCTGATATTATCGAACGCATCCTGCTGGCCCTGGTTCCAACTCCAGGGGGTGTCTTTCTTTGTGAGGTCGTGCAGCGGGCGGGCGAGGGTGGAGAATCCTCAGATAAACCGCCAATAGAAATTACAGAAGCTGAGGAAGGCGCGCACTTCCCTGAGGTTTTTCGGGGCTGGCCATTCCAGGATTCCCCGTACCTTAACGGGATCCATCCGGACATTCCCGTGCCCGATGACGAGTCCGAGGTATTCGATTTCTAACACCTCAAACTCGCATTTCTCTGGTTTAATGTACAGGTCGTGCTCTTCGCAGAGGTGCAGTACCTCATGCAGCACGTTCCGGTGTTGGGCATGGTCGAGGGCGGTGGCGATTAGGATGTCATCCATGTAGACGATCACAAGCCCGAGCAGGATAAGGTCTCGGAAGATGTAATCCATCATCGCTTGGAAGGTCGACGGGGAGTTACTAAGGCCGAAATACATGACCAGGGGTTCGAATAGTCCCCGGTTCGTTTTAAACGCTGCCTTATGCTCATCTCCCGGTTTGACCCGTACATTGTTATAGCCCCATCTAATGTTGAGCTTGGAGAACAATCGGGCTCCTCGTATGCGATCAATGAGTTCGGGGATGAGGGGAAGGGGATAGTGGTTTCGGACGGTGATCTCGTTCAACCGCCTGTAGTCTTGGACGGGTCTCAGCTTCCCATCTTTCTTCTTGATAAAGAAGAACGGTGATGCGTAAGCGGACTTGGAGGGTCTGATATACCCTTTGTCAAGCTGCTCTGTGAGGAACGTGGTGAGCGCCTCCTCTTCGCTCTGTGCCAGCGGGTGATGAACAGTGCACATAGGGGACTATACTCACAGTGACAAGAGGAGACTGTGGTGAGATATAGAGGGTGACTGGAAGCAGCAACAGAGTAAACTTGCAGTGAAGCAGATGAGAGAGTCTGGCACACAACAGATGAGAACTGGTGTTATTACAAGAGAGGAGACATACCTGGCACACAACAGATGAGAACTGGTGTGGTGCCAGAGCGTACAGAGTACTCTACTTATACTATTCAGAGCCGTGACACTAGTACAACACAAGTAACATAGGGTCACAGAATACAAGGAGCGTTGTTCTACAGAGGGACACAAAGGAGTGTGTAAACGGAGAACAAGGCGCAAAGAACAAGGAAGGGCTAGACTATGATATCATAGTGACATCACAATAAAGATAGAACAAAGGGAATGAGTACAAGGACGAAATACAATAGGAGTCCAGAGGAGTCCATGATGTCATTGTACAGTGATGTCATAGATAAGAAAGTTCTAGATTGTAAAGATCATAATAATCTAATCTACATAAGTCCAATATATCTTATCTAAAGCAGTCCGTTATCTGCGTGTCCATTTGAGCCGCTAAGTGCGCACAGGTCACTTATCAACAGCGGGTACACTTTACAATCTAACGCTGGCGGGGCGTTCGGAAGGAGGTCGATGGCATGGTCCCACACTCGTGAGGGAGGAAATCGGTGGGATGCTTCCTCACTGAACACTTTACGGTGTCGTCGGTACTCCGCAGGTACCAGTTCTTCGAATGTGCGTTCGGGTCTCTTTGCCGCCTCGCGCTGGGCTAACTCCGAGGCAGTCGTTGTTTTTTGTAGGAATGCAATGCAGGGATCCCGCTCATCATCTATGAGCTGTTCCCACGCCTCCTTGTCAAGTTCATACGTCTCCAACGCCCTTATGGATGCTTCCATAGGCGTGGCTTCGTCTGACAGATGAAGGCTGGAAATAACGACCGGTTGAAACTCCTCGTTCAACGTCGCTTCTCCCCATCATATCTGTGGCTCGAAGGCCGTGAACCAGGGGTACCCGAGGATCACTTCGTCTCTTCCTAAATTCGTGATTAGGAAACGAAGCGTTTTGGTCTCCTTCCCTGTTCTTACGGTGAGATCGGTGTACTGCGTGATCTCTCCGTCCTGGTTGTTTGTCCCATCTATGTTCCAAATGCGGATGGGATGCGAGACGTTTCGGGTGGATATCTGTAGTCGTTTGAGCAGTGTCGAACAAATGAAATTGTCGGTTGCTCCTGAGTCCACTAGGACTTGTCGTTCGGCCGTTGTGTGTGCAGATTTAAACAGAACTGGGATTCGCATGGATCGATATCTGCTAGTGTACACGTTTAGATTTAACGCTCTAGCCCAGGCCGCCGGGTTCAAGCGTCGGGAAAACCCTCTTTCCCGAATAGTTTGTCCACCATGAGGTCCCTGACCTCCTGAGTCTGCGCTTTCATCGCAGCGATCTGCGCATCCACCTGCTCTTCATTCGAAAGTACACGATTAGAAGATACGGCGACAGTAGTGATGGTGGGAGTTGATACGTCTGGAGTCGGGGTAAAGGAGGGGGGTCCGGAGGAGGAGGTAGTAGCCGCGCGCGTTCCCTTTTGTGGGCAGTTACGCGACACGTGCCCTTGAGCACGACATCTAAAACATCGTCCCTCCTTCTGAAGCTGGGCCCGGTCTCCGTCGGTAAGCGCCACGGAGGCTCGGGTGCGTCCAATCTCCATGGCGTTAGGGTTTCGGTTCTGTTTGAGAGCTTGGACCCACTGCTCTCGGCTGTGTCCACTTTTCTTTCCGCGTTGGGATCTGTTCTTTCCCAGGCGGTCCTTTAAAACCAGATATTCAGCCTGCTGTAGACAAGCGGCCGCTTTCCAATCATCCCATGTGATCGGATGCTGGAAGCGTGTGGCGTTGATTACTAACTGGTCTGGGAGTCCATCTTGGAACATGTCCAAGGTCGTGGCTTCATCGGGGTTATACCCGGCTTTGTGGACTAGGTTGGAGAACGTAGCCACGTAGGTGTTGATATCTTCGCCCTTCATGGTCAGAGTTTGTAGACTCTTCCGGGCTTTTGTTCGTTCCGCTGTATCGGTATACGATTGCATGAACTGATCGCGGACGGTGTTCCACAGGTTCATTTCCGTCATCAGGACACCTGTGTTTCGCTGGTCCTCAAGCCAAGCGAACTGCTCTGTGACCCAATCGTCGACAAGGGGTCCGCAGATGTAGGAGAGAAAGGTCATCGCGCGGGGGTAGGGGATAGCGAGCTGGTTGACGGTGGGGTTCATTTCTCGGTATAAGTTGAACGCAAGCATGAACTGCTTGCTTTTCTCTCAGTCTCTGTTGAATTCGGGGGGTGGGTTCCCTCCTAAGCGTCCGTGTCCTCCAGGTGCGGGCGGGATCGCGGCTGGTGCGGCTCCAGCGGGGGGAATAGGAGCGCCACCTGCTCCACCGCCCCTGCCTCCTCCGCCACCTGCGCCGCCTCCTCCACCGCCTGGCGCACTTCCTCCACTAGCGCCGCCACCCGGGAGACCTCCTCCAGGAGCTGCGCTTCCGCCTCCAGGAGCCGCTGCTCCACCTGTCGGGCCGCCGCTAGGAGCGCCTCCACTACCAGAATGTTACGATTTTTCCCTTCGCCTCTGTCTATTCCTTTTCGTCTCGTGACTCGCATTCTGTGTCAACTCTCTATTGTACTTTTACGATACGATCCGCTTCGACCCGCGCCTCGGCCCTTATCTCGCGCCTAGCGCATGACCGTTACGACGCCCCATGGTGCGACTTCCAGAACCCGCTGACGACTTCTGATCCACGCGTCGTCCCGCGGGATTCCCTTGTTCTCCTTTCGTATTATCCCTTTGTTAGCTCTCTAGGACCCGGATCCTAGGATCGCGCCATGTGTTTGTCTCTGACAAACACCGTGTACCAGTATATAAGTCTCACGCTACCTAGCTTGTATGGTAGACTTGACTTCTTGTGTAATACCACACCGCTGTCCATTTCTCACGAACGACCCTTCGAGTCGCCCTTGCGCTTGACTCCCCCTTTTGCTCGCCGTTGCGCTTGAGCCTGTCCCTGCTATTACCCTTGTGTCCACGGAGGCCAAGTGGTACTTGTTCATCATCGAACTAAGTCGTAACTGACTTACTCCCGTCCCGTTACCGTCCGTGACTTAACCGAAGTACACGTCGTACTTAACGCCCCTGTGGTGGCGTTACATTAAGTCAAGTCTCTCACAGTGGCGACATCTAGTCGCGCCAGATCCGCGTTCCACCCAGAATATATTACTCGGTTCACAACCGACGAGCTCTCTGACCGTGTCAAAGGAGCAGCTGTCTGGGCAGAAATCAACGGCGTTGAAGGATATTATATCTTCAACCCAACAAAGAAAGAGTATCACCAGATCCATTACCTAGAGGACAAACGTCTCTGGGCTTACATCGATTACTCGCCGAACGAACGAAGCTGGTACACTATCAAACCAGTACCGCTTGAGTTGAACGTTGGACCACTAAAGAGTCATAACCCGAAAGGGATTGACATTGACTCCGACCCCGATAATTCACCTAGTGTCTCGGTGCCAACAGCCACGTTTACCCCCTCTCTGTTCATAAATCCCCCAGACCTACCCGGTTCTCAACCCACACCCCAGTCCATGTCACAAACCCTATGCCTCGGCCAGCACAACCCTTACCAGCGGAGGACCAGCTCCTTCTGGTAGTGGAGGCGCTCCTAGCGGCGGCCCGTCAGGTGGAGCAGCGCCTTCTGGAAGCGGAAGCGCAGCTCCTGGAGGAGGTCTCCCGGGTGGCGGCATTGGCGGAGCAGGTGGTGCAGGTGGCGGAGGAGGCGGGGGCGGTGGAGCAGGTGGCGCTCCTGTTCCCCTCGCCGGAGCCGCACCAGCCGCGATCCCACCCGCACCCGGAGGACACGGACGCTTAGGAGGGAACCCACCCCCCAAGTTCAATGGGGACCGAGAGAAAAGCAAGCAATTCATGCTTGCGTTCAACCTATACCGAGAAATGAACCCCACCGTCGACCAGCTTGCTATCCCCTACCCCCACGCGATGACCTTTCTTTCCTACATCCGCGGACCCCTTGTCGACGACTGGGTCACAGAGCAGTTCGCTTGGCTTGAGGACCAGCGAAACACAGGAGTTCTGATGACTGAGATGAACCTGTGGAACACCGTCCGCGATCGGTTTATGCAGTCATACACCGATACCGCGGAACGGACAAAAGCCCGGAAGAGTTTGCAAACTCTGACCATGAAGGGCGAAGACATCGACACTTATGTGGCTACGTTCTCCAACCTAGTCCACAAAGCCGGGTATAACCCCGATGAAGCCACGACCCTGGACATGTTCCAGGATGGACTCCCAGACCAGTTAGTAATCAACGCCACACGCTTCCAACATCCGATCACATGGGATGATTGGAAGGCGGCCGCTCGTCTACAGCAGGCTGAATATCTGGTTTTGAAGGACCGCCTGGGAAAGAACAGATCCCAGCGCGGAAAGAAGAGCGGACACAGCCGAGAGCAGTGGGTCCAGGCTCTCAAACAGAACCGAAGCCCCAACGCCATGGATGTTGGACGCGCCCGAGCCTCCGTGGCGCTTACCGATGGAGACCGGGCCCAGCTTCAGAAGGAGGGACGATGTTTTAGATGTCGTGCTCAGGGGCACATGTCGCGTAACTGCCCACAAAAGGGAACGCGCAGCGGCTACTGCCTCCTCCTTCGGATCCCCCTCCTTTACCCCGGCTCCAGACGTATCAACTCCCACCATCACTACTGTCGCCGTATCTTCTAATCGCGTACTTTCGAATGAAGAGCAGGCGGATGCGCAGATCGCTGCGATGAAAGCACAGACCCAGGAGGTTAGAGACCTAATGGTGGACAAACTATTCGGGAAGGAGGGTTTTCCCGACGCTTGAACCCGGCGGCCTGGGCTAGAGCGTTAAATCTAAACGTGTACACTAGCAGATATCGATCCATGCGAATCCCAGTTCTGTTTAAATCTGCACACACAACGGCCGAACGACAAGTCCTAGTGGACTCAGGAGCAACCGACAATTTCATTTGTTCAACGCTGCTCAAACGATTACAAATATCTACCAGAAACGTCACGCACCCCATCCGCATCTGGAACGTGGATGGGACGAACAATCAAGACGGAGAGATCACACAGTACACTGATCTCACCGTAAGGACGGGGGAGGAGACCAAGACGCTTCGTTTCCTAATTACGAACTTAGGAAGAGACGAAGTGATCCTCGGGTACCCCTGGTTCACGGCCTTCGAGCCACAGATACTGATGGGGAGAAGCGACGTTGAACGAGGATTTTCAACCGGTCGTTATTTCCAGCCTTCATCTGTCAGACGAAGCCACGCCTATGGAAGCATCCATAAGAGCGTTGGAGACGTATGAACTTGACGAGGAGGCGTGGGAACAGCTTGTAGATGACGAGCTGAGATCCCTGCATCACATTCTTACGAAAGACGACGGACCGCCTCAGAGTTAGCCCAGCGAGAGGCGGCAAAGAGACCCGAACGCACCTTCGAAGAACTGGTACCTGCGGAGTACCGGCGACATCATAAAGTGTTCAGTGAGGAAGCATCCCATCGATTCCCCCCCTCGCGAGTATGGGACCACGCCATCGACCTTCTCCCAAACGCTCCGCTAGCATTAGACTGTAAAGTGTATCCACTGGCACCAAACGAAGAGGAGGCGCTCACCACGTTCCTCACTGAACAGCTGGACAAAGGGTATATCAGACCCTCCAAGTCAGCTTACGCATCACCGTTCTTCTTTATCAAGAAGAAAGATGGGAAGCTGAGACCCGTCCAAGACTATAGGCGGTTGAACTGAGATCACCGTCCGAAACCACTATCCCCTTCCCCTAATCCCTGAACTCATCGATCGCATACGAGGAGCCCGATTGTTCTCCAAGCTCGACTGTTAGGTGGGGCTATAACAATGTACGGGTCAAACCGGGAGATGAACATAAGGCAGCGTTTAAAACGAACCGAGGGCTATTCGAGCCCCTGGTCATGTATTTCGGCCTTTGCAACTCCCCGTCGACCTTCCAAGCGATGATGGATTACATTTTCCAGGGACCTTATCCTGCTCGGGCTTGTGATCGTCTATATGGATGACATCCTAATCGCCACCACCCTCGACCACACCCAACACCAGGAATGTGCTGCATGAGGTATTGCGCCTCTGCGAAGAGCACGACCTATATGTCAAACCAGAGAAGTGCGAGTTCGAAGTGTTGGAAATCGAATACCTCGGACTCATCATCGGGCACGGAAATGTCCGGATGGATCCCGTTAAAGTACGGGGAGTCCTGGAATGGCCAGCCCGAAGAACCTCAGGGAAGTGCGCACCTTTATCGGCTTCTGCAACTTCTACAGGCGGTTCATCCGAGGATTCTCCACCCTTGCCCGCCCGCTGCACGACCTCACAAAGAAAAACACCCCCTGGCGTTGGGACCAGGACCAGCAGGATGCGTTTGATAATATCAGACGAAGCATTGGCCGAGAACCTACACTCCTTTTCCCCGACCTCACGAAACCATTTGAGCTCGAAGTAGACGCGTCCAACGTCGCCCTAGGGGCAGGTACTTAATCAATTGGGACCTGATCAATGCATGCACCCGGTTGCGTTCCACTCTGAGTCACTAACGGAAGCGGAACGCAACTACGACATCTACGACAGGGAGCTACTAGCGGTAGTCAAGGCGCTACGAGCCTGGCGTACCTACCTGGTCGGCTCCCCCCACAAAATTATCATCCACACCGACCACGCCAATCTGCAGTATTGGAAAGACCCCCGAAAGATCAGCCGAAGAGTGGCACGCGAGTTTTTGGAGTTATCGGAGTACAACTTCGCACTGAAGCACGTACCTGGTATAAAAAACAGGTCGCGCGGACGCCCTCTCGCGACGAAGCTGACTATGAGCCCAACGAGGAGGACAACAACGATGTAATCGTCCTCCCCGCTGACCGATTCATACGCGCGACCCAGATGTCAATGCACGACATGGACATCTGGACGCAAATAGCGCAAAACATGGACGAGAAAGCCAGTCCTCGCATGGGTCGAACCCCACAGCCTGAAAAAGCACCAAGGTCTCTGGTGGAAAAGCGACGCTCTCGTTGTCGTGGGCGACAACGATCTTAAACGGGGGGTAATTACCTTTTTCCACTGACACACCAAGCATGGGCCACCCAGGAATCACAAACACACTAGAGCTGGTGCGACTGTGACTACTGGTGGCCGAATATGCGGAAGGACGTAGAGGACTACGTCAAGGGCTGTGCGACGTGCCAAGCCAACAAGATCAACCCCCACCGACAAAAGCCACACCTCTTCCCTATCACCACAGACCCCGATGCCGAACCATTTGAAGTCGTGACGATGGACTTCATCACAAAGCTACCCCCATCGAACGGATACGACTCTATCCTCACCATTACCGACCACGATTGTTCGAAAGCAGCCATCTTCATCCTGTGTAATGAGACGATTACTGCGGAAGGAGTGGCACGGCTTTACCTCCACCACGTTTATCCGCACTACGGCATCCCCCGAAAGATGATCACGGATCGAGACCCGCGCTTCACGTCCGCCTTCATGAAGGACTTGTGTAAGACGCTGGGGATCCGTCAGAACATCTCCTCTGCATATCATCCCACAGACGGATGGACAGTCGGAGCGGACCAACCAGTGGTTGGAACAGTATCTTCGCCACTGGAGTAACTGTGCAACAGGATAACTGGGCGGAGGCACTCCCAGTGGCACAATTCGCGCACAACTCGTGGCCAAACGCCACAACCAAGCACTCCCCATTCTCGTTGATCATGGGATGGGAACCACTGTACCATGTGGACATCAAAACCCACATCAACTCCATCTGTTGATCAACGACTGGAAGAAATGGGGGATAGACGCCAACACGCGCAAGACTGCATCAAGCACGCGCAAGAGCTTATGGCAAAGAGGGGAAAGACGCGCTTCATACCCTATCTGGAAGGCGCTCAAGTGTGGTTGGAGGGGACGAACCTCCGGACCTTCTACCCCACCGCAAAGCTCGCACCAAAACGCCACGGACCGTTCCAAATCAAGAAGGTCTTATCGGCGGTCTCCTACGAACTAGATCTTCCAAAGACGTGGAAGATACACCCCGTGTTCCACGCGAACCTCCTCACGCCATACAAGGAGACGGAACTCCATGGAGCTAACTTCACGCGACCCCCACCTGACCTTATCGAAGGAGAAGAAGAGTTCGAAGTGGAGCGCGTGTTACAATCTCGCCTTCATGGCCGAGGGCGCAAACTTCAATTCCTGATCCAGTGGAAAGGATTTCCCATGAGTGACAGCTCGTGGGAACCACTCGATAACGTCCGCCACGCACCTGACCTAATCGCCGAATTCTATCGGCAGAATCCTACCGCCGAAGGGGCTGGACGAAAGATATAAAAGGACGCACCCCCTTCGCCCACTCTCGTCACTTATGATCATCCCCGGAAACCTCATGTCTGATACACCTATCGTCTCCACTGTGCCCGCTCGCCCCCCATCTCAGGTCATCCTCGAAAACTTGACCATACCATCTCAAGAGGCTGGTATCCCGGTTATGGGACCCGACGCCTATACTCCCTACTCGTGTATCGTAACTCCGGACCCTTTGCCGGAGTTCACACTTGATCCCGACAACTCCCTACCCACTATTGCTGAACCGGCTGAGTCGCCGGAATCCCCCGAGTCCACGTCTCCACCCCCACTTGTTTCCCCGCCTGCGCTGAGCTCGCTCCACCAATCCGCCCTCCCACTACCCCCATTCCCGCTGGGTATAGACCACGTGTTCACCCCTCGCCCTACAGTGGAACTTGCAGTCCCTGACCACCGCTACGCCCTTCTTGACGATGAAGAGGAGGACAAGTCAGGGGAACCAGGCATCCCCTACTTCCTCAACGACCCTACTTCCCCATGCTTCCACCCGCTTATGATTGGAGAGCCGGGAAAGAAGGAGGTAGCAAGGTATATTTATTACCGAAAGGACTACCAGGAGGTCGTAGGCACCATGGGCAAGGGGGAACCTTGCTACGTCACATCCGTCTACTTGCGCACTGCCCAGGCTAACCAACTCCCACAACACGTCACGGACCAGCAGGTGGACCTATTCCACCCTCACGACCCTCGCTGCATCGTAATCGATGAGGTGATCTCCTCCCTCCACTACCCCGCACTTCACGCAGACGTCTCCCGCCTGCGCACCTGCCTCGAAGCGCGAGACGCGCTCAAGGTGCGCTGGGACGACCTTCGCAGGCTGGAGGCCGAGGCGACGAAGGACCAATTCCACCTTGACATGAATATGTCAAGTGTACGGAAGAGGTTGCAGTACGCCCGAATCATCCCTCTCATCAGCGACCGATACGTGGAGCTGATGACAAAACCCACTCGTCCCCGCCACTCATCTGAGCTCCGCGCCGACAGCGCGGACGAGATGCCCCTACCACCGCGTACAGGAGGACCTAGCGAGATGCCGCGCCTTCAAGGAGAAGGCAGCGTGCGTCGTCGCAGGTGTTATGAGTGCCGGTCTAAAGACCACCTCGTCAGAGATTGCCCCGAGCGCGGGCGGCGGGACGCATGCCAGTGGTGCGGCAGTCTCGCCCATCGTGTGGATGTCTGCCTTATAAGGCGACTATCCCCGATGTCTGCTCGGTACGAGAATCCCATGCCGCGCACCCGCTGGTGTGGGAAGTGTCTCGACTGGAAGGCGACGCATGACGAGATCGACTGCCCGCAGTATGAGGGGTGCCGTAAGTGTGGCCGAAGGGGGCGCCATATGTTCTTACAGTCTCACACCTGTCCCCGCTCCCCCTCTCCTGATCCCGCTACCGTTATCCCCGAAGAGGACTGCTACTATACTAGCGACTAGTCGAAGTCGTGGCGACTTCGAGTCTGAAGGGGGGGTAATGTTACGATTTTTCCCTTCGCCTCTGTCTATTCCTTTTCATCTCGTGACTCGCATTCTGTGTCGACTCTCTATTGTACTTTTACGATACGATCCGCTTCGACCCGCGCCTCGGCCCTTATCTCGCGCCTAGCGCATGACCGTTACGACGCCCCATGGCGCGACTTCCAGAACCCGCTGACGACTTCTGATCCACGCGTCGTCCCGCGGGATTCCCTTGTTCTCCTTTCGTATTATCCCTTTGTTAGCTCTCTAGGACCCGGATCCTAGGATCGCGCCATGTGTTTGTCTCTGACAAACACCATGTACCAGTATATAAGTCTCACGCTACCTAGCTTGTACGGTAGACTTGACTTCTTGTGTAATACCACACCGCTGTCCATTTCTCACGAACGACCCTTCGAGTCGCCCTTGCGCTTGACTCCCCCTTTTTGCTCGCCGTTGCGCTTGAGCCTGTCCCTGCTATTACCCTTGTGTCCACGGAGGCCAAGTGGTACTTGTTCATCATCGAACTAAGTCGTAACTGACTTACTCCCGTCCCGTTACCGTCCGTGACTTAACCGAAGTACACATCGTACTTAACGCCCCTGTGGTGGCGTTACACAGAAGGAGCTGGTCCTCCGCTGGTAAGGGTTGTGCTGGCCGAGGCATGAGTTTGTGACATGGACTGGGGTGTAGGTTGGGAACCAGGTAGGTCTGGGGGGTTTACGAATAGGGAGGGGGTGAACGTGGTTGTTGGTACGGAGACACTAGGTGAATTATCAGGGTCGGAGTCAATGTCAATCCCTTTCGGGTTATGACTCTTTAGTGGTCCGATGTTCAGCTCAAGCAGTACTGGTCCAATAGTATACCAGCTTCGTTCGTTTGGCGAGTAATCAATATAAGCCCAGAGACATTTATCCTCCAGGTAATGGATCTGGTGATACTCTTTCTTCTTCGGGTTGAAGATGTAATATCCTTCAACGCCGTTGATTTCTGCCCAGACAGCTGCTCCTTTGATACGGTCAGAGAGCTCGTCAGTTGTAAGCCGAGTGATGTACTCTGGCTGGAATCTGGATCTAGCGCGACTAGACGTCGCCACAGTGAGAGACTTGACTTAATGTAACGCCACCACAGGGGCGTTAAGTACGACGTGTACTTCGGTTAAGTCACGGACGGTAACGGGACAGGAGTAAGTCAGTTACGACTTAGTTCGATGGTGAACAAGTACCACTTGGCCTCCGTGGACACAAGGGTAATAGCAAGGATAGGCTCAAGCGCAACGGCGAGCAAAAGAAGGGAGTCAAGCGAAAGTGCGACTCAAGGGATTGGATCGTGAGAGTAGACAGCAGTGTGGTATTACACAAGAAGTCAAGTCTACCGTACAAGCTAGGTAGCGTGAGACTTATATACTAGTACACGATGTTTGCCAGAGACAAACATATGGCGCGATCCTAGGATCCGGGTCCTAGAGAGCTAACAAAGGGAGAGTACGGAGTACGAAAAGAGAACAAGGGAATCCCGTGGGACGACGCGTGGATCAGAAGTCGTCAGCGGATTCTGGAAGTCGCGCCATGGGGCGTCGTAACAGTCATGCGCTAGGCGCGAGATAAGAGCCGAGGCACGGATCGAAGCGGATCGTATCGTAAAAGTACAATGGAAAGTTGGCACAGAATACGAGTTATGGGATGTGAAGGGAAAAGAAGGAAGAGGGAGGGAAAATCGTAACATAAGTCGTGTGAAGCCACCATGAAGCGCAAGGGCCGCAATTGCGCCCGAGCGGCTTGGTGGTGGAGCGAGGCATGCACTGACGCTGTCACCGCGGTCAAGAATGCTGTAGGCACCGCCGACATCCGTGCCGCCAACTGCCAACTCAAACGCACCACCAAAGAAGCCAAGAGGGACTGGGCCGACTGGTTCATCACCACCTCAAACATGTGGGAAGTCGCTGCCTGGCGCCATGGTCGATCCGTCACGCAGATCCCCACGCTGCACGACCCCGACGGCAACCTCACATACGAACACGAGGAAATGGCAGGAATTCTTTCCTCCCGCTTCTTCGCCGAACAGCGCGGGGACATCCCCCTCCATTTACCGGGCGATCCCCCACCCTGGCCCACGCATGCTCTCGAGCCTCTGACGGAGGGCGAGGCTCGCACACTCCTGAAGGACACCTCGGCCAAATCGGCGCCGGGGGCGTCCGGAGTGGGCTGGTTCCTCCTAAAAAGCGCATGGAGCGACCCTGATGCCGAGGGATGGAAGGGGATTGGCCCCACACTCACACACGTCTTCCAGGCATGCTTGATTTTAGGACATCACCCAGCGCACTGGAAGCAGGCTGTGGTCACAGTCATCCCTAAACCGGATCGACCAGACTACACACAGGCCAAGGTGCACCGCCCGATCTCGCTGTTGGAATGCATGAGCAAATTGCTTGAGAAAGTGATTGCCAAACGCATCCAACACGAGATTGTTGAACATGAGCTCATCCCGACCACCCAATTTGGGGGCCGGATGCACTCCTCCTGCCTTGACGCGGGACTAGCCCTTCTGCACGATGTCCAGGTGGCTCACAGCCTCGGACTCAAATGCGCCATCGTTCTCTTCGATGTGAGGGGCTTCTTCGATCATGTCAACCACGATCGCCTCATTGCGATCCTACAGAACATGGGATTCGCTCCAGAGATCACGACGTGGGCGGGTGCATTCCTGTGGGATCGAAAGGTGAAGCTTCGCTTCAATGGCATCTTGGCTGAGGAACGGGACCAGCCGGTTGGTGTGCCACAGGGCTCCCTGTTGCGTTTGTGCCCGAGATGCCCAAGGAGTTCCTCCAAGAAGACGATGCCCGCGCATTTGGGTCCATGACTCAGGAGCATTATGACGCTTGGAGACATATTGAGGCGAGTTTCCCGTCGACTTAGAGAGATAAGAGCTGGCCGTCACGTGACCTGGCACATGACCTGCCTAGAGCTGGTCCAGAAGGGTCCAGATGAGCCCGTGCCTGGACCGGATCATAAACATGTGATTGATGTGACTGCTGACTTGCACGCCTTGTGATTGGGTAGTGATATTAGGATTCGTGGCTGTGTATTAGGGTTGCTGAGCTTGAAAGCTCCAGCCCTTGTAGTATAAGTAGAGGGGCGTTCACGTACGAACCCCTTAGCTTTGATATCTTGAGGAATACCTTCCCTTTCCTGCGCCTTAGCTCCTTGTCCTGTGTGCATACTCTTTGTCGTCATCAGCTCCCTGCTACAAGTCGTGCGCGCTGCCGACTTCTCCTTCATCATACTCGACTTCACCCGCATCGTCCTTTGCCTTGCCTACATCGGTCACGCCTTGCGTATCTCCCTAACCATTGCCTACGGGATACTGAAGACTTCCAACGCATATACTCAGCAAACCGGTCCCAAATCCAAGTCGGATTGATACATCCAGAAGGAACGTAACACTCCCCGCTCTCCCCGGTCCTTTCAATTGCCTACACATCACCGCTGCTTCACAGGATGCAGAGTTGGAACAACTCCTCCCTGGGCATGTATGTGGATGACAGTGTCTTGTTCATGTGCGCCCAGGAATGGCAGGAGGTAGATGCATTGCTCCGTGCACGCTACACCGTCTGTGAAGATTGGCTCCGCTCTTCAGGTCTCACTATCGAGCCTGAAAAAACGGAGCTGATGTATTTCCAGAAGCCGGGAGAATGGAACCCACTTCCGCCTCCCACGCGGCTCCTCCTACCGGACCGCACCTTGAACACATACTACTCTGTCTGCCCTAGGGAAGTTGTCCGTTACCTCGGCTTCTTCTTCCAGCGCCAGCTGAAGTGGGAGCCACATGCTACCATCATGTGCAACCTGTTGCGATCGGACTCATCGGTACGGACTGCAGTCTCATGGGGTTCTGACTACCCTAGTATTAGTCAGGGACAATCGTCTCAGTCAGCTCGTTGTGATTATCACATGTCTCGTAGTACGGACTTGACTCATACCTAGGACAGTCGTAGTAGGGTTCGAGCTATTATGGCTACTGGGTACCTTACGTTCAGGAGGAGCTTCAAAGCTCCTCGTCAACTGTATATCTAGTGGGTAGTACGAAGACCGAGCTCCTCAGCTTGGTCTTCTTGAATCCTAAGCCACTTCTGTCTTCTCCTCTCCTCATCAGTATCCTTCTCGTCCTCTGTCAAGTATCGCGTCTCGCCTTAGTACGGGAGATCGCTCGTCAACGTATACGCCTGGTGGATCTCGCCCCAGTGCTCATAGCAGTCACGTTCCTTGCAAGGACGCGTACTCGCATTCGTTAAGTCGCCCCTCCTGCACGTCGTGCCACTCTGTCCTCGCTCAAGTCGAGCATCGTTAGGCGAGCCTAACGCAACACAACCGAGCCTGCGCCTCACTCAAGGCCCTTGTGGTGCTCGGGAATACCATCCACAGCCTCTCCATGGCTAACTGGAGGCTCGTGCTCAACGCCGTCTGCCTTCCAGTTTTGTCTTACGGATGCCAACTGTGGTATAAACCCAAGGGCATGGCCAGGCTTATCAAAAAGCTGCAGGTCATCCAAAATGAGATGGTGAAGCAGGTAACCAGATCCTTCCGCACTGTGCCTTGCGATGCCCTTCTCCACATTATGAGGATGCTCCCTATGGGCATCTTCATCGAGAAGCTGACCCTCATATCCGCGCTCCGACTGTACAGACTACCCCGGGGCTCCCAACTCCTCAGGCACCTCGGCCCTGAATGGTATGTCCCAGGCTGGGGTGACTTCCCACTGGTTGTCACAGGTTCATCCGTCGTGCCCAGCCGGCGAACTCGGCGCCCCACCGCTCTGGAGGCTCTCGCTGCGCGTGTTCCCTCAGATGGACCGCGTGTCGACGTAACGGCGGTTGCCCCCTGGGAGGTCCCCAACTGGGCGGCGCAACTTAGCTACATGGGGACTGGCTCTCCTCATTCGAGAAAGGACTGGACATGTGACCTCATCTGTCACGCCAAAGGGCTCAGTATTGGAATCAGCTTCGTCCATGGCTGCGTCTCGGCAGCTGGACAACTTGACGAAACACCGGTGGGTGCGGCGGCAGCCACCTTCTCCGTCGCAGGACAGGCCCTCACGGGTCTGGACTGGACGCTGGGTTCAGAAGTCCTCCCGTTTGACGCCGAGGCCTTTGGTATCGCCAAGACGGTTGAGGCACTCGTGATGTTCTATACTGCAGAAGTGGCCCCTCCCGATCAGTACTATATCCTCTCATCTTCATTGTAACGCCACCACAGGCGTTGAGTCTGACTTAGACTACGAAAGGGCGTTCACAACTTAGCGGATGTTCCAACGTTGTTCACGTGACTTGGACACGTGACTTGATCTGAGGTACACGGCGCTTGCAAGGCACGTGACTTCCGCGTATACCAGGACGATCTCCGAGTCACTGGATACAATCGATAACAGACGACCTGCTCAAGGGAGACAGGCGAACTTCGGATCACTAC